>BGNK01000450.1:713-83272 GCA_003297005.1 Symbiodinium sp. clade A Y106
CAGTTCTTGCGCACGCTGGTGTCTGGATAGACAATCTGTCGCTGAGCGCTCTGGCCGCCCGGACGGGGGTGGCTATAGTCACGTGGATTTGGGACGACTCCACCTCCACTTGGTACCGGCCGGTGTCGGCTCCGTGGTACAAAGATCAGATTGGACAGTGCGCTAAGAAATTGGTGCCTATCGTGCTTGTGCTTCGTCACAAGCACTTCCGGGCCCTGATCCCTGACTCGTCGCAGATGAGCTGCCCTTCCGAGTGGCTGCGCAAGACGGAATGGAGGCCTGCTGCCGTGCTGAGAGGTGCGGGCAAGAGCGTGTCTGCCCTCCCCTCAACCCCAGCTAAGTCGGCGAGGTCTGTCTGCAAGCTCTCCGTTTTGAGTAAGACTCCCAGCCGAGGCTCTGGCTACTGTGGCGAACTGTCGGTCGTGAGTAAGACCCCCGGTCGGAGCTCAGGACCCTGCACGACTAAGGACCGTAGAGCGCCTCAGTCGGTCGATGCTGCGTCTACCTGCTCTAGAGTGAGATCGGTTCAGCTGAGTAGCTGTCCACGTGCTGCTGTGTCTGGCCGGTCCGTGGGTCGGTCCTCCCCGGCTCAAAGGGCTCCGAAGCGTCGACCGCCTAGTGGCCCTTCCATTGTTGTTAGAGACAAGCCCCCGCCTAAAGGCCTGCCGAAACTTCCCACGGTCCCGGCCCGACCCCAAACTGAGCCCATTTTGTGGTGGACGTGCTCGGTACCTGGATGCGGGTACAAGGTCTACAAGAAGCCGAATCTTGCCGGGCATAGCGAATACAGGAAAACACACCTGCAGAAAGTCCACGGCATTGCAAGCCCCCCCTCTCTTCGGGGAGGCAATGATTTGGCTACCAAGCACGACCGTATTAACAAACAGATGAACTCTTACGATCGCAGATGGGAGCTGTGTTTGCAGGCTCTTGTTGAAAAAGGATGGTGGCAGGGATCACATCGTTTTGACAACTGTGGCCCCGATGCTTGGAGGCAGTACCTTGTGAAAGGCGAGCCTTACTGGCGACCCTTGCGCACATGTAACCTGTGCTCCCGTTTGGTCCCTCGCTGCGAGCTCACGGTTTCCCCGTGTCCTAACTCCCAGGGTGCCCTCAAGGTTGCTGCGGCGAAGCGCAAGTGGAAAGAGTGTGTCGCTCAAGCTAAGGACAACCTTCGCAAGGAAAAGCTGCAGAAGCGTCCCACGGGTTTGACTCTAAAAGAAGCCTGCAGGCGTGCACGAGCTGCCCGATGGGGTCACCAGCTGGACGCCCCAGCTCCTGCTGGGCTGTCTTGACTAGGCCAAGCTGGGGTGACAGCTGTTGGCCGGGGTCTCAGGGGTCTCCGAGTTGGTGAGGCCAAAAACCCCGGCCCTGTCACTGCCAGCACCAAGGTTTGGAGCCAGAACATCTCAAGCTTTCATGCTNCTGGGGTGACAGCTGTTGGCCGGGGTCTCAGGGGTCTCCGAGTTGGTGAGGCCAAAAACCCCGGCCCTGTCACTGCCAGCACCAAGGTTTGGAGCCAGAACATCTCAAGCTTTCATGCTAATGGTGAAACGGTTCTTAAGACGGCTGCGGATAGCAAAGTCAACCTCCTTTGCCTCCAGGAGTGTAACCTCAAGCCTGGAGCCGAGCCAGGCGCTCGCAACACTGCTAAGCGTTTAGGTTGGGACATGCTGTTCCTCCCTCAAACGGGCAAACGAAAGGGAGGAGTGGCCATTTTGGCCAGGGAGCGTTTAGGGCTCTCCTCTTTGGACAAAGTGCAGAGTCCTCAGTTCCAGTTGCTTATGGCTGCGGTCCATGGTCTCAGCACCCCACTCACGATTTGTTGTGGGTATAGGGTTCCTGATGAGGATGATGGTTTCCTTCAGGCCTTTAATGGTATGCTTCAGGCTGCCCACCCCTCCAACTGGATAGCTTGCTTTGATGGGAATCAGAACCAACTGGAGGGCCCGATACATGATCTCATGACTGGTGCAGGGGGTCATGTTGGGGCTTTAGCCAGACACATTCGTAGTTCACATTCACATCCCATTGACGCCATTTGGTCTAGTGAGCGTTTGCGCGCCGAAGCTGGGATTGAACTCCCAGGTGCCGGTGACCACTCTGTCGCGTCTTGTACCTTTCAAGTGAGGTTCCATAAGGGCCCTGTGGCTTGGAGGTTCTCGTCTGTAAGGAAACCTTCGACACGATGCGACTCTGACACTTCATCGTTGAAGACTCCTTCATGGCACTTGACTGCTGCAGATTTGTTTTCCTTTTCTAGGCTTGAAGACAAATGGACTACTTGGTGTAGACATGTGGAGGACTGGCTAGTTCAGGCTGGTCTCTTGTCCGAGTCNCCTTCATGGCACTTGACTGCTGCAGATTTGTTTTCCTTTTCTAGGCTTGAAGACAAATGGACTACTTGGTGTAGACATGTGGAGGACTGGCTAGTTCAGGCTGGTCTCTTGTCCGAGTCTGCTGGAGAGCGGAAGATGGGTAGTCTGCCCTCACTACGCAAGTCTACCCATGCGGCGGGTGAGGCCCAGTCACATGAAGAACGCTGCCTGCGCCGTGTGCTCAGGAGATTAGGAGAGGCCAGGACCCAAGCTTGGAGAGGCCGGGTTGACCCTAACCTGATCGCAAAGCTCCGTTCTTCGTCGCTCCCTCAGGAGGAAGCGTCTGCTGTCTTACAGGGCAGATGGGGCTACGCTTTGGCCTTAGCTACGGAAAGGCTGAAGAGTATGCTGGCTGCGTCGCAGGCCCGTGCGCGTGCGGCGTGGAAGCATAGGGTTCATACTGTGCATGGGGCTGCTTCTTGGGTTAAAAGTACGGGACCGCAGGCCCAAACGATCCAAGATGAAGCAGGGCAGATTTACTGTAACCGGCCAGCGGCGGCCAAGGCCTTGCGGGAGCGGTGGTCTGACATCTTCGGGGTCAATCAACCTGCAGACAAGTTTGTTGCTGCTTTTAGCTCCAAGTATGCCCAGTATATCGATTGCTCAGGCTCTTCTCCTCTCCTCTCTCCTGTGTCTCGCAAGGACCTCCGGGCTTCCTTAAGCAAGATGAGGGGCAAAGCGGCGGGTCTGGATGGGGTCTCTCCTGACCTCCTTTCCGCCTTACCGGATGAAGCTCTTGACCTTTTGGTCCTCCTTCTCAATGAGTGTGAGTCGTTAGGTCACTGGCCCGAAAGCNAAGCGGCGGGTCTGGATGGGGTCTCTCCTGACCTCCTTTCCGCCTTACCGGATGAAGCTCTTGACCTTTTGGTCCTCCTTCTCAATGAGTGTGAGTCGTTAGGTCACTGGCCCGAAAGCCTCACTCACTGGAGGTTGACTTTTATCCCGAAAGAGGATTGCTCATGCCCTACCCTGGACCAGGTTCGCCCGATAGCTATCAGCAGTGCTGTCTACCTGGCGTGGGGTAGGGTGAGACTTCGCAACCTGGCGGAACACTTGGCGCAGGTGATGCAGCCGTGGCAGGCTGGAGGCGTCAAGAGCCTAGATACAGAGATCTTCATGGTCGCCGCGGAAGTGGACTTTGGNAAGCGGCGGGTCTGGATGGGGTCTCTCCTGACCTCCTTTCCGCCTTACCGGATGAAGCTCTTGACCTTTTGGTCCTCCTTCTCAATGAGTGTGAGTCGTTAGGTCACTGGCCCGAAAGCTTCACTCATTGGAGGTTGACTTTTATCCCGAAAGAGGATTGCTCATGCCCTACCCTGGACCAGGTTCGCCCGATAGCTATCAGTGTATCAGCAGTGCTGTCTACCGGGCGTGGGGCAGGGTGAGACTTCGCAACCTGGCGGAACACTTGGCGCAGGTGATGCAGCCGTGGCAGGCTGGAGGCGTCAAGAGCCTAGATACAGAGATCTTCATGGTCGCCGCGGAAGTGGACTTTGGNAGGGTGAGACTTCGCAACCTGGCGGAACACTTGGCGCAGGTGATGCAGCCGTGGCAGGCTGGAGGCGTCAAGAGCCTAGATACAGAGATCTTCATGGTCGCCGCGGAAGTGGACTTTGGACCAGAAAGGTTTCCGTATGGAGCTGCACTAGATTACCGTAAGGCTTTTGACAGCCTTGACTGGCCTTTGGCCATTGTTGCCCTCAGAGGACTGAAGGTCCCTGACAGCATCCTAAACCTCTTGAGGCATCAGTGGGCCAACCAGGTCAGATGGGTGACGTTTTCTGGTGTGGTTTGCCCTGAGGCCATTTACGGCTGCGCAGGGTTGCCTCAGGGGGACCCTTGGAGCCCAGTAGCTCTCGCTGCTGTGCTTGCATGCCCTCTTCAGGCAGCTAATGCCTCGACAGATAAGGTTAAGAATCTGCTTTATCTGGACGACAGAACGCTCCTTGCTGCAGATGAGCCTTCTCTCAGGACGGCCCTCGCTGTGTGGGCGGAGTTTGAAGGCGTTTCCCGTATGCGCACTCATGAGGGCAAAACTCAGCTCTTTTGCAGATTGGCAACCAGCTCAGATACCGCTGAGGTGTTAGGCGCGACTCTTGGGCAGTCCAGTCGCCCCCTCTCGGCTAAGGAGCTCAGGCGCAGAAAGCAAGCGGAGTACATTGCGCAACGTATTGGCCTTCTGCCTGTCACTTTGAAGTTTCGGGCCACTTTAGCNGCGCAGAAAGCAAGCGGAGTACATTGCGCAACGTATTGGCCTTCTGCCTGTCACTTTGAAGTTTCGGGCCACTTTAGCTGCCGTGGTCTACAGCCCTAAGGCCAGCTGGGGAAGCTTCCGAAACTGCAGGAGGCCCACAAAGCAGGACTTCAGCCGCTTCACTGAGGTTTTTCGCAGTGCAGTAAAGGGTGCCGAAGCTAAAGGGGACAGAAGTTGCAGGGACTTGCAGAAGCTTCTGCTGCTGGGTCACTCTGCTGACTTGGCGCTCCTCTCGGCCCAGCGACTGTTGAAAGCAGCAGCCAGATGGGCTCGCTATCATATAGAGAAGCTGGGCCAGCGGCCCCCTCTTGAGAGCCTCACGTCCTCGAGACTCTTTCAGGTTCTGTCGGTTGGGCTGCCTGCTGGGTGGCAGGTAGGCCCGGGGCCAGGCGAGTGCTCATGCGCGGCGACCACTTGGGACATCTTGTCTCCAGCTCCGGCTCAGGATAGGGCTGCTCATGAGCTCAGAGACGGTTGGCGCTTAGCCTTGCTCCACTCTTGGCTAGCAGCTGATAGAAATGATTCAAGAGCGGCCCGAGCGGAGGGCCTTCAGATCGATGAGCCCTTGTTGAAACGTTTGCGCTCTTGGGCTAGGCAGACTTCTCGGCATGGAGTCTCAATTATGTGCGGAGGCTTCTCTCCTGATGCTGACTGGACTCCTGCGGGGGGGGTCAGGGGTTTCTGTCACTCCTGTAGCCAGGCCATCTCTCCTCATACTCGTCATGTTATGTGGGAGTGTCCGGCTCATGATGCACTTCGCTTTGTTGCGATGCCAGTTTCCGGCTTGGCCCAAAGACTCGGGTGGAGTGGTCAGGTCGAAGGTGCAGGGGTTGTCCTGAAACGCTTGGGTGTCATGGCTGACATTCGGCGGGCGGATGTGCGGGGTAGAGGCTCCAGGCCTCCATGGGTTGATGGAGGGGTGGGCTAACTNTGAGACGTGCTCTCTCGCTGCAGGCCTTGAGGCTTGGCCTCCAGCTAAGGACCATCGCCATCTTTGATGCTTCTTCTTTGTGCGGCTCTACTACGTGGTATGGTGCAGCCGTCAACCTTCCCCCTTATACCCCAACACCTTTGTAGGGGAAGTTCTTTCATGAACCCCCGTCGCTACTCGACGATGCCTTGTACACAATTTGCTGCATATCCGTCGTTATTCGACGAAGTCCTCGCTCTCTCTATCTCTTCTTCTCCCAGGCTTAAGCGGCGAGTTAAACCCCCCGCGCACTGAGGCCCGCCCGCTTTTCACGGGCTGTTAGAGGGGAGTGAAGGTATGATGATTGTTCTCGATCGAAATGGCAGAAAGTTGGTACTTGGAGCTGTGTTGTTTCGGTCTACAATCATCTTTCAGGACATATGAATTGGTTCTGCGGTATTCCCCCAGAGTGTGCAGACAGCGTATCGAAGGCCCACGACATAAAATACTTCTATCTATCTATCTATCTCTCTCTCTCTCTCTCTTTCTGCCGGGCTTAGGGGTCGTCGCGACGACCCTCAGGCACTTGGCCCGCCCGACCACCCGTCTGTTTATTAAGTGGCCGGCTTTGGGGTTAGTCCAGACTATGGTACAGAACAACAAAATATGCCCCGAGTGTCTTAGCTGGCACCCCCTTCCCCTTACACTAAACAATCGACACAACCCAGGCCTCATCTCCGCGCCCCTGTGGCCCACTGTTCGAGGTTGAGGGTGCCAGCTTGTTCCAGGGGTCTCCCCTCGGAGCAGTCCCCTTGAACATGCATCAAACACAAAACACACGATTGAGGGTAGCACGACGTAATAAGCGAATCTAGTTTGCTCTCCCCGGGGCTTGTCGCGAAAAAGGTGTGCCGGTGCCCCCCGTCAATCTTGAAACAAGCAGAAAGTTGCACACGAGACCCGCTAGCTACCATGACCATGAAACGGTCAATTCCCCTGGGGCTTGCCGGCGAAAACGTTGTGTCGCGATGTTGCCGAAAAGCCAGTAAAATTGCATTGCCGGCTGAATTTCCCCCTCCCTATTCCGGACACTAGGAAGTGGGGCAACTAATTAAATGGTAATAGGCGGCTTTCTGATGTATCTTGTTCCATGCTTCGCCCTTTGCAGGCAACGGTCGAGAGTGAACTTTCCAACCGTGTCAAACACTGAATTGAAAGGTACCCCAATAGTTTAGTCCTTGAGCCTTCCGGCTTCGGCAGCGCTGTTGTGCTTGGAACAGCGGTACCCTTTCGAGTTGAGGTGTCAGTGAGCGGAAGTCGAAAGGAGTAAGTGAGCAGGGGATCAGGCATCTAATTCGGGATGCAGGCGGGGCGTAAGCAAGTACCTCGTGACCTGAAGTCTAAGCTAGAGTGGGACACCAGCTTTATTAGTTTTGCTACATATTTTTCTGCTTCCACGGGTGTCCGAACTAGGGCACATGACTTCCTCTCCGGGCACACGCCCATGTGTAGCCAAACCCATCCTCTAAAAGCATGAGCTGGTCGGCATTTGGACAGACTTCGGACCCCAGCAGTGAACCTGGACCTAGTGGACCTACGGTGTAATCTGCGTTGAGCGTTCTTCGACCAGGAGTGTTGAACGGTACGGCAAGTTCTGCCATCATCGGTCATTCTTGAACCTGCTTCCCAGATCTACCCATCTCAGAAGGGCTGAAGAGATTACTCGCACAAGGTGGCCGGTGGCCGGTTGCGTGCCTTGGACTGCAGCGCTTGGCCCAAGGCATTGTCATGAAATCATGCGACTGTGCCTGTTCGGGGCTGCGCTATGCTCGATTGTACATTCACAAGAAACTTCTTCGCCCTTCCAGTGTCAGCAGGAGGGCAGCATCGACTTTGCAGACGGATCGTCCGAAAATTTAGAAGAGACCTTCGAGGTCAAACTCTTGCAGGTGAATGCAGAGTTGGGACGTACGTCCAATGAAGTTACGGGGGGCCGCCTGCACAGCTCGCAGGCCCCGTCGGCCCCGCTGCCTCTGCACCGCCAGCCCTTGAGTGTCGAACTGCTTGAGCAAGCCGAGCAGTACTTTGCTCCCATCTTGACCTCTGTCCTTCTGCCTCATGCAATTGCCTTTGGCGTGGCACAATTTCTGCTCCGGCGCCACCGTGGCAAAGCGGCTGAGTTTGTGGACGAAGCAACGGAGACACAGGAGAACAAACCGCGAAGTTTTTCTTACATCATTCCACGAGTGGCCCCGATGTGGATCATTCATGTTCTGTCTCTTTTTGCCTACGGCATTTCTGCCCCAAGCCTTGATTACATGTACTTGAATTCTTTTGCCCAGAAGTACTCTGATGGTCTGCGACTGGACTGCTCCAGCCAAATGCAATCCTTGCCGTGCAGTCGAGCTGCCGTGGACATCACGCAGCTTAAAGTTGCGAAAGGCTTTGCTCACCCTGTGATCCAATTTGCTACTGGGCCTGCTCTCGGTGCTGTCAGCGATGCTTTCGGCAGGCGGCCCGCAGTGCTTTTTATCCGAGTTGCCCTGCTGCTCCCCACTATGGCAGCAGCAGCGGTCGCATGGTTTGACCTTTCTATATGGTGGGAATTCGGAGTGCAGTTCCTTGGCATGATTCCCTTCGAACCCGTTCCTATTGCCTGGTATATAGACCGCATTGACCACACCCCTAGCCTCGTTCTCGCGGCATCCATGGTGGAGAGCTCCTGCATTCTTGCGACGATTTTAGGTTCTCTGCTGGGCAGCAGCTTGACCTTAAAGAATGCTATGCTGCTTGGCATGTTGGGGAAGCTCGTCTGCTTGCTGATTGCGATCTGCTGTTTGCCAGAGTCCTTGACGGTACCACAACAGCAGCGCGTCAAGTTTGCCTGGTCCAACCTTCTGCCAACATCTGCACTGCGGATACTTTTTCAGAGTCCTCTGGTGGAGAAGATCACAGCACTTGGAATCTTCGATGCCTTCCATTACAACGGTTTCTACACCCTGTCGGCTCAGTTTTTGCAACAGCGGCTGGCTTGGTCCCGTCAAGACAGCTATGTCAATGGGATGTTGGAGCAAAGTTCTCAAATGCTGTGGTTGACGGTAGGGGTAAGCGCATTGTGGCCATTGCTGGGACAGGTTGGTATTATCGCTTCGGCTACGGTGGCGGCTGGCATCTCCCATCTCTGGCTGATGATGTCGACTCAGCCTTGGCAGGTGAAGCTGAACAGTCTTGTGCTCCGAGGGACATTGAGTATGTCCAATTGCGTCATAATTGGCATCACAGGTAAGGCGGCCAAAAAAGAGCAGCAGGGCACGCTCCAGTCAGCCATGGGTTTGGTGATCCAAGTGAGCTCGGCATTGGGGCCTCTAGCTTTCCTCACTGTTTACCGTCTCTGCGATCCGACTGCCCCCGGGGCTCCAGACTGGCGCATGATGTTCTACGTGGCGTATGGACTGCTCTTTGCTGTGCCCAGCTTGATAATCACCTTTGCACTCCGTAGGTTTGTAGTGGACTCGAATCCTGCTTGATTGCAAAAAAGACTTGTGGCAAGTCTGCGTTTTGGCTGTGTCGGTGACAAGTGGAACAACAGCACCAGGCTGTCAGGTGGGAGTACGGAAACGCTCGTGGCCGTAGCCGGAACACCAGACGCCCCAATTTCCGTGCAACTTTGTGTGGCAAAACATAGAGTCATAGTGGAATGTACGATGCTGATTCTTTTATGAAGTTTTTTCTGTGTGTGTGGAGCTTGCCGATCAAGTTCCTGTATCTTTAGTCTTGCGGTCCTGCAAATGTTCATCAACTCCAATCTGGGAGGGAGGCTTCTTTCCTGCTCCATCGCCTGTTTCCCCCAATGAGCGCAGTACTCAACACTCCGGCGGGGGTCGTTATGATAAAACGGAAGGGATGACCCGTGGAAGGGCGGCGTAGTTTGTCTTTCTTTTTTCCCGCACACCGAAGCCTCAGAAAATCGTGAAGCTTCCGTGTCCGTGTCGAATCTTCAAGAGTTTCACTATGTGACATCCTGGAGATTGCCAGGGTTTTAACGTACTTGCATGTACACCGCAAGTTGTGACATCAGTGTCCGCCGGCATGTGTCAGTACTTGGTTCAAGCCTTGACAACACTTCAATACAGCGGCTGTTGTGCACACGCACACGCTTCATGCAACACAAGGTACCATCAAGGTGTCAGTCCATCCGCCTAGCGACACTCTTGTCTTCCTGTCCTAAGAGCCCCGAGCTATTGCTTAAAATTGGATGAAGAAGGGGTTCTTGGCGGCCAGGCCTGATGTCAAAGCCCGTGGAGCTCGCAAGATTGCAACCCCACTCGAGGCAATCGGATGCCACACCGAGAGGTATGCTTCACCTGCTTCATGTTCTCAGCACGAGGACTCGAACTTGAACAGTCTCCTTAAAGCAGCGAAGAGGCTTCTGATTTCAGGACACGTGTCTGCTGCTTCACGAGCGGCATTTTGGGCTCGCAAGCTTCAGTCCGAAAATGATCCTCTATCGCTGACTGACGTGCTGTCGGCACTTGAGGCTTGCGATGCGAAGGAGAAGGATGTTGCTAAGCGCACTATGTTGCTGATGAATCGTTCAGACCCTCCGATCGATGCCTTGCTGGAGCTGCTGAGGCATGGTGTTGAAGGCATAATTTGGGAGCGTATGCACCCAGCTTTGGAGCGGAGTCTTGGCCATTTTACAAAGATGCTGCAGGAAGTTGGCCTTCTTTCAGAAGATAGCCTCTTGCTGCAGTCGCCGCCGCAGCAAACGGGGCAGACCAAGCAGGTCTATGTGTTGGCATCTATGCGAGAACATGGAGGTACTTGGATTGATATTCCATGTTCATCTGCCGACCCACAAAGCATTGCAGCACAGGCTGCAGGAATCACAGCCTCGCCTGGTACAACACCTCGAAAGGCGGATGGGTATCATCAAGGTACCCTGACATGCAGTGACAGCGGATGCGCCTGGCGGGTAGTTCACAGTTCTGCTTGGCCACCGCGTGAGCCACTGTCGCCTGACAGCGGAAAGTGGGCTGTGCTTTGCAGCGGCGATTGGGTGGAGATGGTCGAAGATCCTGATGAAGAAAATGCAGGCAGCTGCGTGCACAGCGGCCCCTGGCCATCGATGCGCTGTGCTGCAGAATTCTTGCATGGCATGCTGCCCAGGCCGAGTTGTAAACACGTCGCAGTTGATGCATGAGGTGGTCACCCCCATATCTATTTACTCCAGTACACCACAAGGACACGGCCAAAATGCCTTCCCGCAAGTATTGGAAATCGAACACTGCTCTCCCCGAATACTGGCGGGATGTCGTTTTCCCCAAGCACTGGCGGCCGCAGGACGAGTTTATGCTTACCCTGCATAGCTGGCGAGACCCAGAGGGACAACCCAAGACCTTTCCAAGTACTGCCACGATTCAAGGTTTTCGCGAGCAAAGGGAGGCGCGCCTAATGTAATTTACAATGAATCCTGGCCCGGGTCGCGCACTGTGCACGACAACGGGAGACACGCGTCAGACGCATCCTGCGTAAGTAACAGGACACGGGAGCTTATTTTCCCCGCGAACTCCGCGCGGACATGTCAATCAAATCTCTTTAATTTGAATGTAGCGGGAGTCCCAAAAATGTTGCAGCACTGCATGGGGAGAAACGCAAACAAAAATAACAAGCAAAAAGCGAGGACGACGACGACGACGACCGCGACCAGGACCACGACAACGAGCACAACAACACAAGCAATCGCCACAGCAGCAACAATAAGACAACATCTATCAGCAGCAGCAACAACAGCAGCAACAACGGCAACAGCAGCGGCACCAGCCACAACAGCAGCACCAAAACCACCACCAACAACAACAGCAACAGTAACAACCACCACGACGACGACGGCGACAACGACAACGACAACAATGGCAACAACCACAAAGACAACGACAGCAACAGCAACAGCAACCACCGCCACAGCGACAACGACAGCCACAGCCGCAACAACCACAGCAGCAACCGCAATCAGTAGCACAGCAACCACCACCACCACCCGCCACGACCACCACCACCACCACCACCAGCACCACCACCACCACTACCACCACCACCACCAACACCACCACCACAACCAGCAATAACAGCAACAACAACAAGTACTAACTACTAGTTACTAGTTAGTACTACGCAGTAACTAGTGACTACTACTACTTCTTCTTCTAGTTGGCTTTCTAAACAACCAACGACCTGCAGCCAACAAGCAACCAAGCAACAGCAACCAACAACAACACACATTGACCATCAACAATCACAAGCAGAACCAGATCCACAGCGACAAACGACACAACGACAAGCAGCAGTGGCTTCGCGAGATTCAGCTCATGTAAGCAAGCTGTCCATGGCGGCTCTGGCAGCTAGGTGGTGCTGTAGACTGTAGAATCAAGGTCACTTGACTTGACAGGATATCTTTCGACGATGCGCTTGGACGGGCCTCCAAGCAGAAGCCCGCCTTGGTGGGGGCGGCACATCTGATGCGCAGTGCAGAGGCACCTGGTGGTGACTGGTAGTGGGTAGCCAAAGATGTCAAGGCTTGCTGAGTTGCTGGGGGGACTTGCTAGTGTCATCACTAAGGCCCGGTGGAGCCTGGAGTTCCTAGCAGAGACGTCTCCAGATCCCAGTTGCATGTCTGCATGTGGACTCGGACTCCTTGAAAGAGCTACACTGTGGGCTGTCCGAGGCAGTCCTGAAGCCAGCAGATTCTCTGTCTACCGTGCACGCGAGCCATACCGGCGCCCAGCCGATCCGCGACAGTGTCGTCTCAGTCATGTGTGGTTGTATATTCTCGTCGGTGCCTGCAAGGCGCTTCCGCTACGCTGGGCGTGCGCCAAGTGGCAGTGGAAGTGAGGCCGACTGCGAGCCATCTACTTAAAGGATCATGGGACTTAGTAACTAGGGTTATAAATAAGGTAACTATACTTATGATTACTTATAACCCCAATTAGGGGACTTATAACCTTACTTACCAAGTCCCCTGATCCTCCAAGTAGTGGTAGACACTGGCGCTTGCCGCTTGTGCGACAGGACCTCTACGATATGGACTTGGAGGAGCGATTCTCACAGCGTGCACGTCACATAGGTTGAAATTCTAAGACGAATGACATAGACATAGATAGACCTAGACAGACGTATTTCCAGGAGTGTGCAGAGCAGCTCTGTCTGGACTTTCGGGACTTTGCAAACCGCAAGCGGGCTGCAGCGCAAGGTCGCGGTGACGGCATGAACCTTGGTTCTTGCAAGACATGAATGTGGGACTCTGCGGTCAAGACGGCTAAGGCTGAGGCATCCACGGATGCTTTTTGGACTGTGCCAAGGTTATGCCTATTACCTGTGGGGCGTGGCACTGAGACGTGCAGGTGCAGATCCAGGATCAGATGCCGGAGGCGATTCTTTCTGCTGCTGATGTCTTTGTTAACCTGTCTGAACGAAACATGAAGCATGGGCACACGTGCGAGAAGCGGGCCTCTTCCCCAGAGTCTGGAATGGCAGAAGGATCCTCGCCGGCTCTCAGATGTGTAAAGGGTTGTTCCCCGGCGGCCCACCCCCAACCCCTTTGGTCATGCCCTCCTGCCCCTGTGGCACGGCTTGGACCTTGAGCTTGTGTGCGGAATGGTCGGGTGGTTTGGTTCATGACCATACCCCCTCCCCTCGCCCCCTCTCTCTCCGGAACAGGGGCCCTCCGAAGAGGCGCCTAAGGCTACAAACCCTGGCTTGGGGAGATGCGAGACCATTGGGGGAGGGGATGGAGGGGCCCACATCCATGCATAATCTGTTGTTTGGACCTCGCAGCTCCCGGAAGGTCTTGAAACTTTTCCTTCCGGAACGCTTCAGCTTGGCAAATCAGTTACGTTCGCCACTCTTGCACCCGCCGAGCTGAACACGAGGTACTACTCATCTGTCTGCCAGGTTAACTTTTCCTATTAAATTGCATCCGTGGAACTTGCCTGCTCCTGCAGTTCATCCATTTTCCAAGGCACTCAAGCCTCCATCTGCTTTGCATTTCGGCAGGCAGAATAATACAGTACGAGCCAAATGCGTATATTTCGACCGCATTGAGCCCGTCCCTGCAAGGTGACTTTGAAGGCTTCAACTTCGGACCTGCTGTGGATGAAGATCTAGCAGAAGAGGGCCTTTGGCAGGGTTTGGACCAGCTGCAGAAGGCGGGCGGTGGTCGACTTTCTCTAGTGCCGGAAGATGTTGTGCCTGCAGCTTTCCACACGGCCAGACATGGCTACCTTGATACGGAGCGTGCGTTGAAACAGCATTTCTTGCTCAAAGATCGCAGTTGACTTGGCCGTGACGGCCGTTCGGAGTGATTTCTAAGGGAATGTGCCGTGCAGAGTGCGCGATGGCTTTGATGCGACGCAGGTGGCTGAGTCTCGCAGCTCCTGCCGAGCCTCGGACTTCTGTCATCCGGGTTCTTCAATTCAATATCCTAGCAGATTCTCTCGCCGAAGGTTGCACGGAAGAAGCGGTACAAATCCCCCCCGCCCCGCACTTGTGTGAGGGTGGAGCTGCTGGCTGCCATTACCACTACCGCAGCGCCTCGCCAGTTCATACTTTTCGCACTTCCGCGTTCAATCTGAGATGGGAGTTCCGCCGCCCAAAAATTCTGGAGATAATACTGCAAGAAAAGCCAGACATCATTTGCCTGCAGGAGGTGGACAGTTTCAACGACATAGCAGGCGTCCTGGAGGGTTCCGGATATCGCGGATCCTTTTGCAAGAAGGCCTGGAGAAAGATATTGGATGGGACTGCTGTTTTCTGGCACCACACAATTTGTTGCAAAGACATTGAGCACGTGCAGCTTGAACCCAACAGCGCGATGACTGCCGCGCTACTTCGGTTTGAGACCTCTACAGGCAAATTGTTTGTGGTTTGCTCAACACACTTGAAAGCGGGCTTCTCAATGGAGATGGAAGAACGACGTCTCCGGCAGGCGATCATGCTAGACAAGTACTTAGCCAAATTTACTGCAGGCAGCGTCGCGACGATCATTGCAGCAGATCTCAATGCACACCATGCCGCTTACGCGGTCTGCACTGCGCAATCCTGCTGCGACCGGCAAGCGACCGTGGAGCCCAAGGCTGTGACATTTCTGTATGAAGCTGGGTTTCAACCTGTTTACCAAGTTTCCAGCTTCACAGCTTGGTCTGGGTGGCTCGACAGGGACGTCAAAGCAAGCTTGGATCACATTCTCTATCGCGGACCTGTAAAGCCGAGAGCAGTGCTGGAGCTCCCTCCCGAGGAGGTGGTTTGCCACTGGCCGGCGCTTCTGCCAAATGACAGCTGGCCCTCGGATCACTTGCATTTGGTTGCAGACTTCGAGCTGCTCTAGACTCTAGAAGACTGTGAGCTTGGCATTGCTTCAGTTAGGGCTTCGTGTAGCTTTTGGGTCGCAGTGCAAACGCCCCACAAGCTGGATTTCTGCAGCCGCAAAATGGGTGCGCTGCACTGGTCAAAAGGCTAGGAAGTAAGTCGGAGCTGTAGCAGGAGCAAACTTTTTAAAGCGGCTGCCGAACCCCTCATTCACCCTCACTGACTGATGGGAATGCACTGCTGACTAGGTTGCAAGCTGGGGCCGCTTTCGGCAAGCGCAGATTTTCGTGGGCTGCGAGAATGCGCTGACGCGACTTAGCTCAGTGGAGGCCGCAAGCGCTCCTCGGGAAGCGCAGGCGCAGCCCCCTTTTTTTGCCACCAAGACCGTGTCACTACGACATGGTCCACAACGCTTACGTCCAAGTTCCTGGGCTGCGCCGTAAGCCGTAAGGGCCGTAAGCCTTGAGCCGCTTCTTCGGACTTGGCGCTGTGTTGACACCAGGTGCGAGGTTGGAAGCGCTTCCTCCTTGTCGACCCCTGCTATTCCTCGAACCTTTATGCATACCCGCACGGCCCTCATGCAGCCTGTGCAGCTTCGTTGTCCGTCGGGTTTTGCATGTAGCGGCTGCATTTCCTTACCTCATTGCACTCATGGAGAAGGGTAGCGTGTGGGAACAATGCAAGCGGGTGAAAGTAGCCGCTGTCTCACACCAGAGATGACGGAGCTCTTGGTGTGAGCTTGCAACATGCTCGAGTCGAGGTGTCAGAATGCCTAGCATCGAGAATTAAATGAGTCTTCAATCTCATGGGAGTGTCGTAGGCTCCCATCCATCGTTGCCAGACCCCCTTTTTCTTGCACAGCGACCTCGAGGGCTGTTCCAGATGCGCATAAAGGTTTAGCCTGCGGCAGCTTGGGACAGCAGAGTACGAGATGTGGATACTGTAGCCTGCTGTGCTACGGGAGGATGGTGAGAGTGAGAGAGATTCCCTGAGGACCAAGCCTCCCCCACCAGCGGACTGAATATGCACGCGCATGCTCGGTCACTGATAGACAGGCAGAGAGACAGAGAGAGGGAGGGAGAGTGGAAGCAGTAGAAAACATGCACGGCCTTGCCGAAAGTCTTGTCGAAGGCCTGGGTACTTCGGAAAGGTGCGTGTCGGCTGTATGACGACAGCCAGCAAGCCGCATGTTGTTACCTTGCCTACAGCGACCCTTTCCCCGGGGAAGGCAGGAACAGAGAGTGGGTGTACACTTCAGGGGTAGTCTGCCTGCATCCCTGCATGCGCTTCAAAGTCCTGAAGCGCCTCAGGCTCCAAAGCAAGGCAAAGACACTGCACACACAGACACACACACACACATGAGAAAGAGCCGCCGATGCAATAGCAATTGTGTCCTCAAGCTGCCTCCACAAACCGAAGGAGCAGCACCAGTTTACATCGTACATTTGTTCAATGCTGTCAATACTTGTAGCATCTGTCAGCTTCTTGTTCATTGGCGCGGCGACCCCCCTGCGTCAAAGCGTCAGTGCAATGGCAAGTGGCAAGTATGCCGCCGTCTGCTCACATCTCACTACATCAACTTGTCCATTATGAGAGCGCGGGAAGCAGTAGGCACTGGAGTTCGTCCAAGTCGTGTGGTTCCAGTATTGTTTCTCATGTCCCCTGCATTTTGTTCACACAGACTGTGGGCACTTTGCATGTATCCGCGGGATGATCTCTGTGCAGACGACTATGACTGAACAACATCGGGTTAAAAAGGATCTGTATGGCGCTGGCCGAAAAGCAGTGTGTTTCTACGAGCAAACATTCAGATGCTCAACAAGATCTTCCAGATTGCGTGGGAATAGTGGTGACTAGCCACTCTATATCAACAAGCATCACGTACAGAATTTTGTCACCGGCGAGTCTTGCTTTTGTGCTGCAAATTCCATTTTGGGCTTGGTCTTGAATCCCGTGTTCTGCCGTGGGAGGCAGGGGCACCCAATGGACCGTTGTGCGCAAGCGGATCTCGAATCTCCAGATTTTGCGCGCTTCCCCAAGCTCAAGGACAGGCATCCGGAAAATCGAAGTTCCCTCTCTGCTGCAGATCTCTGCAGGCTGTGAGGGCAGTTGAGGCAGTTCTTGGTCCTGGAGACTTGCTTGTGTTGCCTGCGGGATGGCTCAGCCCCTAGTCGCTTTCTGTCAGCTTACACACAACTACATGTGCTGACCACGGAAACCTTCAGCACGAGGTGGCATCATGTGCAGTCATTAACCGAGGAGACGGGGCTGAAGCGGATGCGTATGGTAGTGCCACAGTGCCACAGCATGCAAAACGCAAAACCCCGCTGAAATCAGGACTCGCTCTCAGTGAGCTTTTGGTTCGACGAGCCGCCACTTCAAGCGGTGCCTCGAGCGAGACCGCTCACTTCCTTTCAGCGAGCCTGCTCCCCTATGACCCTTATCTTCAGAACTTGGCTCTTTCGGATTTGGGCTTGGCCCAGGTGCAACTTGCTCGTGAAGCAGAGCGAATGCTGCTGCTGGTCTTGGGAACTTCGAGGTGCATTTGGCGAATCTAGCAGCTTCTGATGAACCTGTGCCCATCTTCAAGCTGGGGCTCCATTGAAGGCTGCGCAGCGCTATGCACACATTGCGAACCATGCTGGGCTGTGATGGTCGTGGCCTGAGCGCTTAGCTTGCGAAGCTTCGCCATCTGCGCAGAAAAGGTGAAGCCGGCAGCCAAGTTCAGCAAAGTTCTGATGAGGCCATGTGCCCACCGTCATATGCTCGATTCTGCTCTTTCGGCCGCACAGGTTCTGGCTTGCGCGTGGCTGCTTTGGCGCTTGTGCTACACCTTGGCTAGTGTAGAGGTGGACCGTCTGAAGAAGTGGCACCAGCCGTAACAGTCAGAAAGTTCTCTGCTTACAGACAAGGTGGCCAGGAGCTTTGCCTTGGCAATGGCAGACGATGCACGCATGAGCCGCTTGAAGCTGCGCAGTTCGAAAAATCAGTAGTGAGTACTATGTGGAGACTGCTTGTTCTGCTTGTTGGTTTTGTTGTATTCAGATCGGGTTCCTTCGGCAGTATTTCGAGGTCGGTGAGCTTGCGACGGAGCATTCAGAGCTGCATAGTGCCTCCGACAAAACTTGGTTGCTCTCCTGACGTGAGTTCATATGCTCAGAGAGGACCTTCGTTGCTGACATACCTAACAAGTTCATGCTTCCTGGGTCTGTTGCACGGAAGCGGTTCGGCTCTGTACCAACCCTCGGTTCACTGATCGAAATTTTTGGCAGCGTGCGATTTCGCCATGTTTAATGACGTTTCCATCAGCTTACCAGCGAAGGCGCAAGCACAGCAATGCTATGTATCGATGTCCCAGCGGAGTCCCTTATCATTAATGAGAGGTGCGAGGGCCGGAGGCTGAAGAGGAATGGCAGGAGGCACGCACGTGTTGCAAGAGAACTACTACACGCCAGAGTTCAATTCGCTTGGTAGAACTGCCCGCTTGCTGCATGTGAGTTATGTGGCAGGTGGACTGG
Source organism: Symbiodinium sp. clade A Y106 (assembly GCA_003297005.1). Classification (NCBI taxonomy): domain Eukaryota; class Dinophyceae; order Suessiales; family Symbiodiniaceae; genus Symbiodinium; species Symbiodinium sp. clade A. Next base: position 19,137 of record BGNK01000450.1, read on the forward strand.
GTGACATGGAGCACTGGCACAGTCACCGTGGATTCAGAGCTTGATACCGGGAACGCTGGTTACACATGTGCTTGGGGGAATGCTTTTGACTCTTGCCGTGCTGAGGTCATTCCTTATTGTGTTCAAGCCGACAGGTGCTGGCAGCGTCAAGGCCGTCTGGTCCCATGTGGTCTGCATTTTTCCAATTGTGATGTCACACTTGCGTGGCTTCGGCAGGCAAAGCCACTTGGAAACATGATTCGAGCAGCCGCGGCTCAGCACCGAGTCGTTCTGGACATGAAGGATCGTTTAAGTCACTTGCTTCTGTGCATGATTGGTCATGACTACACTCATCTTGAATGCCTAGAGGTGGGTGGGACTGACGAAAAGACGCTGATCGTCACCACTTCGGAGCGTAAGACTTGGTCACCAGGGACATGATGCCGTGGCCCATAGCTTTCCACAGCTCTTCTGACTTCTGAAAAGTCAGGTCGATGCACCGGACGCCACGCCCTGAGCTTCAGTGCTGTGCTGGTTTGGCTTCGGCAGCCAGATTCTTCGGACACAGGTATCGCATGACTTTTCCGTAGCGGCCTCAGCCCAGCAAGCCAGCATTTGATCAGCGAACATCACTGGATCGCAGAGGACTTCCGAAGAAGCTTCGGAGTTCTCAGCTATAGCAAGCAGGGCAGAGGTTGCCGCGGTTGCCTTGGAATCCTCCAGCCACGACCCTCTCAGCGTACGATTCTGTGCGACGTGAAGGCCAACGATGCTGCGGCCAGAACAAAGGACCAGATGCAGGTTAGTCTAGTCTAAAAGCTCGGGCGAAGATTTTGTTAGCATAGCAGCATAGCGTGATTTCAGGAGACAGGTGATGTGGAAAGTGGAGATGCAACGAGGCCTCAAGAAGCAACAGCAGCTTGGAGTCCCGCGAGACATCGCGAGACTTTGCACGCAGGTTGGAAAGCGAAATCCGGGCCCATTTTGTTGAAAGATGCCCCTTGGTCTTCGGAGGCTCCAGGGTCGATCATTTTGCCACTCACAGCAGGGAGTGCTCCCACTCCAAGATGTCCAATGAAAGCTTTGTATTTGCCCAAAGTGCAGGCGCAGAGCTTTACGGGCCGGATCCCAACGGTGAGGCTTCCAGTGAGGCCCGCAGGCAAAAATGCAGACCCGGCTTTAGCTGTGCTGTTGGCGAAGGTCCTGCTTGGACGGGGGGTCGTGCTTTGCCCAAGCTTCTGACAGCCTTGAACGGGAAAAACCTCCGTCGGTCTTTGTATGCCTCCTTCCGCTTCCGAGCGCAGGCTGTAGCTGGAACAGGCCTAGGATCTCTGCTATCTCTGCTTTGAGCCGAGATGATGATCCTGGATCCGCAAGAAGACAACAAGCGCGCGCATGCCCTGGTGAGCTTGAGCTCTGTCGCATCAGCCTCAGGCATGCTGCGCTGCAAGGTGGGTAGCTACGAGCTTGCCTTCTTTTCAGAGGACGAGGCCAGAGGTGCACGGATGCCTCTGCACATGCGTGATCGGCCCCGGCACGCATGGTTCGTGATGTCCATCGACCGATGCCGTCCCAGCTCAGACACAAGATACCATACAGTGCAGAATACCGGGATGTCTACACTCTACACCACGGACGTGTTCAAGACTGAGTCGGTCATCGGAAGACTGCCGCCGGTGTCGTGGCCGGGCATTGTAAGAGTGTAGGTGCGCACGGTTCGAAACTTCAAATTGAGACCTGGAGAAGAGCTTGTGAGCAATGGGCATACGCGCAACGGCGTGCTGCCACTTGGCATTGAGTCAGAGTGTCAGTTGAAATTTGGAGCTGTCAGTTCCCTTGGCCACGGCGCGTGCTTTCTGGGGCTTCAGGCCCTTCAGGCTTCTGGAGTGACCCGTAAAGTGAGGTGATCAAGATCACTTCAGCATGGACAGCGTCTCAGATCACGACTCGTCTCCTTGGTTTACGTCCTTTGCAAGGAGAGAGGAGCCAGGGCCTTACGACGTGGCATGCCGGCAGGAGGCCTCGGGAACTTTGGCGCACAAAGGGACGCTGTCAGACCGACAAACAGGTAGACAGAGACTGTCACGAATGTAACCGATGTAACCAAAATGCAGGACTTCTGATATACGATAGGAGCAGCTCAGACTCTTGCACTTGCTTCTTTGAGACATGGTGGAAATACTGTCCTTGATTACCTTTTCTATCCATAGCTGCGTTGACGGTTCAGGCAGAGTGCAATCAAATGGCATTACCCAGGAGAAAGAAATATCCGGGCACAAGAAAGTTAAGAGCGACGTCAAAGCGTGGAAAGTCCGGCACCGAGTTGTTGGAGCCTGCTTTGTGATCTTCCATTGATCGCTCGCAGATGCAAGGCCGTATCAGCTGTTCAAAGCTTGGTCGCAGGAGGTGACGTGTTGATTCATCCTCAGGTCTTGACCTCACGACACAATCTTCATGCATGTAGTAGTGGCAATGGGATTCACCCTACACATCTGCCAGCTGGGCACAGTTTTCTAGTTGCCTTCGACCTCGTACGGGGTATGCGCCAGGTAGGCGATGCTGCGAGACAAGCCATGATCGCCGCTCGCTCTACGCTCGGCAGATAGTGCTGGGGTGCAGTGCTGTGGCCCTGAGATCTCAGCCAGGAAATGCCGAGCTTGCGGCCGGTCAGGCAAGGGGCGGCAGTAATTGAGTCCCTCAGAGCTCCGCTTTTTCGGCAGACAGACAGAGAGAGGCCAAGCGCTACAAGTACTTCGCGAAGTCGGCCAGAGATGCTGCGCAAAATGCGTCGGCTGCTGAGCCCGAGATCCAACTTTTGCATGCGGCGATGTGGCGATGCGGGCGAAGAAGCAGTTCTTTTCTCCCATTTCCACGATACCGTGTCACGTTCCTCACAGATATCCTCCAGACAGAATCAGATCACTACAGTTGATGAGTGCAAAGGCTGCAGGAGCTTGTGAAGCATTTTGCCAAAGACAGAGCCATGCACCGAGCTTCTGCAACTGATGCAGCACCGCCTACCTGTACCGTAACAGTGCTTCTTGGGCTGGAACGATGCTAGGCAGATGCAAGCAAGATGCGAGTGTTTTTTTCCACTTGCGTTCCTGTGCTTGAAGCATCCTGGAGTTCAGCCGCAGCCCCAGTTGCTTTGCACACGCTGGCATCTGTCACTTGTTTCATGCGCCCCATTGGAAAGACGATGAAGCTTCGCCTCAGAATGCCACAGCTGGGAGTTGCCTTCCGGTGTAATCCCGCCTCGTTTGCTCTTGGTTGCATGAGGTCACCGCAGCTCGACGATCTCGAATGGCTGCATTTCTGTGAAAAAATCGCATGCTTGCCAGGAGCAACAGACGCATCATGCTTGAAACTGGCAGTCTCAATGGAAAGAGTCGCCTTTGAAATGCTTTGCAGCCGAGGGTTCAGCGCAGGGGAGAGCAAAGCGGAGAGCGTAGCCAGAGACTCGGCATTCGGATGTCCCTGAGCCCATCCAAGCCTGGAGGTCTCAGGCCTGCGAAGGCGATTCGATCGCATGGCCAAAAAAGTCCCACATCCGGTGAAAAGAATTCTGCTTCTCTCGCACAGGCTCGCCCGCTGCCCGGGCGGAGAGGTGTTTCCCCAGCAGCCGGATCCCCTACCAAGAAGAAGGGTGGCTTTCATTTCAAGCTGGGCGCGGCTGAAGACGAGGCTTGGATGCATCGAGCAGCTGTAGCGATAGCGCCGATGCCGATGCATGCCGATGCCGGCATGTCTCAGACTCAGGATGCCTTGAGCCCAAAGCTGCTGCCTTTACCAGAGGGGGCCTTCTGCGGCTTCGGAAGCGCACTCATGCCCCCCAACGAGGAAACTGTAGGCGCATGGCATCGGCATGTCTCGGCATCTCGTGATTTGTTGCCCTTTGTAGGTCTTGACGTTCTTCGTCTTTCGTTGCTGTCTTGCCAGGGCGATTCTGCAACGAAGGCCCCAAGTTGGAGTTTGGTGGACCGATGTCTCAAGCAGATACAGGCCTTAAAACTGCTTCGGCACACGCAATGGCCATGCAACTGCAATGCAAGAAGTGCGACCGCACCTGCAAGAGGATGTGCCAGCCGGATCCCATTGCGTCAGTTTGCGGTGCGACGGGGCCTTTGTGCACGTGGCTCCTGCCGTGGTGCAATGATACTGGCAGTATTTTGCTCTCGGCTGCGGGCATCCGGTAGCCATACTATGTGAGCAGAGAGCGACTACTGCTTGTCTAAGGCCTGCAGAGCGCGATTGCGCAAGCAGCAACACTCCTGGTGGATAGGCGCATTCAAACTCCATGAACGTGTCGTCCATCCCTATCCTTCCCTACACCGGCCTTGCACTCTGCGAGTGTTAGAAGAGTTGCACCTCGGCGAGGTTCCAGTCGATGAGTCGGAAGGAGGAGTTCACATCGACACAAGCTGAAGATGTGGTGAAGTTGTCGTACGGAGTGCAGGTGCATTCCTAGGCTTTCAAAAACAAGCCCGCAATTAGGCTAACGACAGCTGTCTGCATTAAGGCTGCAAGCTACAACGTCGCTGGGTCACAGAAAGCCGGTTTGTGATGCAGAGATACGCAGAGAGGCATCCTCAGTTCTGTCTGCAAGCCCGCATGATTCATGCATGAGGTTCAGAAATGGGCTGCCAGCTTGGGTCATGGAGAACCCCCACAAAGCCGACCACCTGTACCGGCAAATCCAGAAGAGGCACCAGGGCTATCACACCGCTTGCGAAATCTTGCATGGTGTCGTTGACTGCAGGCCCTCGCGATGATGAACATGGCGCTGCCACGGCTGGTCGTTGCGGCATCCAGCTTGCAGACCGGTCTACGTGAGCTCGTGCCTGCCGTGCACATCAGATCAGATGGTTTGAACGACGAGGAGCTTCAAGCGGCGACCGCACAGGAAAAGCATGAAGCTGAAGCGCGAGCAGAGGAGGAGCTACAGAGGCTGGGAATCACGATTGACGAGCTCTACAGCGTAGTGCCACACATGGAGCAGATGATATACCAAGCGAGTTGCCTTGTAAATTCACTTCGGCAGCCGCCACCATTGCCGCCAGTAGACATAGCGACAGAACGACCTTTCGGAGCAGGACCTCCCGTGGAGGCGGCTTAAGCCTTAAGTGCGCTGCCAGACTGTGTCTCACGGCTCTCGAATGCTCATGACTTTCAGTTTCATCAGGATTTGTCTATGGCTCCAGAAACGGTGGGCGCTTCATGTACAGGAGGAATTAAATTGCGTTCTTCAGAAGGGCCGCCTACCATCTGTGACGCTTGGACAATCCTTCCAGACTGTCCAGCGGCTGATTAAAAGAGATGGATGATCATCAGCAGTTACCTGCATGTAGGCAGGGTGTTGAGGAAGTTGCTTGCAGCGATTTCCTGCGCACGATCTCGAAGACTCCATGTTTGTGCCCGGGCGTCTCTGCATGGTGGTGTCCAGTCATAGCACTGGCAGGGTGTGGACAAGCCAACCCTGTCCTTCGCGATAGCTCCAGAGATGACTCTTTCCAGGCGGAGCAGATTGCAGCAGCTTGCGGCTTGCATTTGCCGGCTCAGCCTCCTTTCACAAGTTCTGCACATGTCTATGAACAGGCAAGACGCGGATGAGGAGCTGCGGTTTACTTGAGTTGGCTGGCATGAGAGAAGGTTTCAGCCACACCGTTGGATGCCTCACTACTGGTTGGCAGCTGTTCCATGCCCGGTCGACAGACCCTTTGCACAAAAGTAGGTAGTCTCAGGCTCTCGGGCGAGAGCACTCGCATACGACTTGGCACTTGTCCTGCTGTAGCTTTGCTGGCAAGGGAAGACATTGGCACTATGCCCGAGGCGGCCCTGATATGCGAACATATGCGAAATCGACGAAGGAAGCGAGCACCTGCTTCTAGACCCCACTCGCATCAGGCTCAGCGGACTCACAAGCGTGAGCAAGCCACGCACCAAGGAGGTCGAATTAAACGTGGGGGCCGATCTTAGCACCTCAAAGAATCTTAAGCGCCTCGCGGGCTTCGACAATCCTGAACATCACTGTCACTGCTACTGATTGCGCACTATCACAACAACTGGGGAGGTGGCGGCAAACTCTGCAGCACACAATGAGGGTTTTGGTTTTGGAGCCGATGGCAGTGGTGGACAAAAGACTCTTGATCCTAAAACTCGGCTCTGCGGATGGGGCATCTCTGCGATAAGTCTGCGGTGGGCTTTGAGCCATGATGGTACGTGGACATGTTAAGGCGCCAAATCGGGACTACCGCCCCGCGAGCTGAACTCAGTGCGCTGGTGGAGCTTCTGCAGTCTACTGTTGGGGAGTCCACAATCTGAAGCATCTCGTTCATGGTCGTAAATTTCGTACTCGGACGTTGCATGTTGACTTTTGGATGCGAGTGAAAGTTCATCCAGTTTGGGCCAAATACCATTTGACTTGCCGGGAGTTTCAGGCCCCTGGGTTCGTAGTATCCTTGCCACTTTGTTGCTCTGGGAGAAGCCGCTTGGTTTGCATGGCAGTGATGCGCTGCAGTTCTCGGAGCATTTGTTGTCATCTTCTGCTGATCCGACCTTTGGCGCACTCGTGGGGGACGGGCTAGGTGTCTCAACAGCGGGTTGCAACTCGCCCAAGCGCTCGTTTGATGATGTGAAGGCCCTTGCCCATCAGACCTGTCCCAAGAAAATGAGCGTGGATCTTGTAGCTCACGGCGTGCACCTCACACATCGTTTTCGTTTTGTCAGTGCTAGGGAAGTTTTGGCGGTGTCGGTGCGGGCTTGGACTTCGTGCGAGGCAAGCGAGTGGGGGCCGTCGACACGAGGGTTGTGGTGCTCATCGGGTTTTTTTTGTTGTACTCAGCTTTGTTTGTCTGTGTAAACCGAAAAAAAGAGACCATTCCACTTTGGACATGGGCGTTGGCACAGGCTTCCAAGGCAAGTCTGAAGGACGTCCTCAAGGGACGCTGTTGACACGCGAAGGAAGCCGACTCCGATGCGCCCGTGACTTTCGTGCTGCAAGCGCCAACAATGGCTGCGACTCCAGCCTGCTTGCCTTGCTATGAAGAGCTGGACTAGCGTCGAGTCGTCGAGTTTTATCATTTTGGTACTTTGGTACGCATTCTCCTCGATGGGAAGAGGTCCGTGACATTGAGTGGCCTTCATCAGTCAGAGTGTGTCAGAGCTTTCCATGGCAGGCACACTCAGTTTGCTTCGAGGACCTGGGATGCTGTGTAGGCACTGTGTAGTACATGTCGTCAACTACGCTATTGTTCCCAAGCAAGCACAAGTTGTAGTCGTTGGCAGTCCCGCTGACGTCTTTTCTGCAGGACCAAACGACAGCGACAAGCTTCTCGCGAGACTTCAAAGTACGTCGGTGCCTCTGTACAACCTCACCGAAAACATGAAGCAGCTTAATGTTGCCAGAGATGTCCGCCGCATCCAAGCTTGAAACGGTGGGGAACCAGGCAGCGCTCGCTTGAACGATTGTGATGATGGGAGAAGAGCAGCACTGGCGGGACGCATGCGCACCAAGCTGTGTGCTCATGGTGCGCACCGTGTACAGAGCAAATATGAGTTCATATTAGTGATTCACTAGACATTCTTGATGCATGAACCCATGCAAAACCAACATCAGACACACCAACATGAACAGTTCTGAAGTGATCAGACGCTGGTTCATTTGGGCGGACTGCGTCAATGGCTCTTGCGCCTATGCTAAGCATGAGTGTGTGCGATACAGAAGAAATGAATGGCAAGCCCGAAAACGTGAGATGTGATGTGAACAGTTTGGACGGTCAATGCCGCAGGTGAATTGCTTGTTTATCAGAGTGACGGATGCTGTCATGACAGATCCTACCGTGTCTTCAACAGGAAGAAGGGGGAACAGCGAGTGGGGAGGGACAAGAAAACCAAGCGCCAGGCGCCCGACACCAAAGTCACCGTCACCAAAGACAGGGGGGCCCGGGGGGAGGGCAGCGGAGGGGCGCTCGCGGCGTCGCGGCGCCCGGCTTGCCGGGGTCCGCCGGCCGAAGTGTGCACTTGCACGCCGCTTCCGAGGGTCCAAGTTGATGGACCTCTCCCTGAAGACACTTCGAGGCCAAAGTCACTTGCATAGACGAAGTGCTGCTGACCTGCCGGTGGACCTGCGTGCTGACTGGCTAGGCCGCGCTGTGGCGCAGGGCCTCCGGGGAGAGCTGACGAGCACACTGCGCCGCAATAGAGTCAATAGAGAATGTGCACGTGGGGCGTTGGCGAAGCGCTGTTTCCAAGGTCTGAAGCAACGGAGTCTCGCCAGCCGGATATGGACCATGCTCAGTGCCCACCCTGAGCTTGCTGTGCGGAAAATGTCCAAGGACCATAGAGTCGTAGATATTTTTGAAGCCTGAGGCTGGGGTCTGCTCATTGCCTGCTTCTCAGCAGTCCCTTCTGCATGACAAGAAATCTGATGAAAACTGTGTGAATCTGTGTGAACTGCTTAATGTCCATGCAGTACCCAGCAGTGTACAGCTGAAGTCCTGGGCTGAGAGGCTGTGCTGATGGTTGCTGGGAGGGCCGTGCATCTCTATTCGCCACCGTGCCGTGATTCGACAAGTCGATGTGTTTTGCGTTTTGCAACTGGCATGGCCTTGGGCCAGGGAGAACAGCCAGAGACCGCCAGCTGAGCCTTGAACTCAGAGCCCGAACGCATTGTGTGGGCTGCACAAGCTCGGCAAACCACATGTGACCCGTATGCATTCCCATGTGAAAGCCCTGTAAACACCGGGAGTTGGGCTTGCTTGGTTCCTGACGTCGATGGGACGGTTCTTACTGCAAGCTGCCAGGTATGTGTCAGTCATCGGTCAGGACCTGGCCAACACTGCTTTGCTGCCAGGGCCCCTGCAAGCATGGGATGCCATGGTCCCTACCGACAGGACCGACATGCGAGAAGTTGTTGCCACCAGGACTTCAGCAAACTGCCGTCCACAGGAAATTTTACTCAGCGTCACCAAGCACTCACACTGAACCTCAGTCGGCCTGTGCACCTTAAACTCCTGTCCCTGAGCCAACACAGGAGGTGGCGCGTCTCGAAACTCGCCTAACTCAGTGGACAGTAGCACACGGACAGAATCATCGACAGAGAGTCTGTCTCGTGTATGTCTCGTTTCGAGCACAGCCGGTTGACAGTCAGCCCTAGACGCACGTGGCCAGCTACATATGGCCAATTTTGCAACTTTGAAGATTACAAGACTTCGAGCAAGATCAGAGTGATCTGAGTACAATGGTCACCATACTCCCAATTTTCCAAGGCAGCCGAAGAGTCGTTCCATTTCTATGCGTCCCAATATCGTGTACCCGGGATATCCCGTGATTCCGATGCCAGTCAAGGATAAAGAATCTTGAGAGCTGCACCCAACTTTGCCTGCTTTAAATGCAAAGTGGGAAGAAACCATGGCTGAATCCCGAGGCCTAGGCAGAAGCAGGACAAAATTCCTCAGCAAGGATGCTTCTATGCAATTGAATTGGCAATGATCCCTACGATTTTCGGTGCAAATCCAAACGTTCTGTTGAAGATTGAGCTCAATCCAATTGACTCTGGGACTCGTGGCCAGACCGGGTGCTTTTGTCCGCCTAAAACCCGGATCATGGGATGCACTATGCCGTCCCGGAAGGGGAAGCATCAGAGACAGGAGCGATTGTCCGTTCAGGCTGTTCCGAAACTCTGCTCTGCCTGTGCCAGCACAAGACTACAAGACAGCACCGAATCAAACTAGCACAAGCGGAAGGCTTAAGGCCTAAAAATTGGCTGAGAAGCCCACGGAGACTATCGAGAAGGCGAGAGCCAGAAACCCACTGAGCCTACAGCCAAGTCAGCAGATGCCCAGAAGTTTCTCTTCAGACTGTCACCTAAACTAGCCTCGTGCCTCGTCGCCGTTCGACTTCGGTATGCCAGAGAACTCGCACGACAGCTTGTTTCCTTTCCCCAGGCTAGGCCTTGAGATGGGGGGAGCGGCGCGGTGACATCAGCTGTTTGAAATCAAGCTCAGCAACTCTCTGCGCAGCCTACAGTGATCTCAGTGATGTAGATGATGCCGGGCCGGAGCCCCCAACCCCATGGTATCCCACACACCCCCCGCCTGTGGTGTGGTGTCTGTGGTCTTGCTTGGGCTCCTGGTCTCTTGGCTTCGTTGTCTCCTGCCTCTGGTGTTCGCCATTTGTTAACGTATGCAGGAACACCGGCCCTCTCTGCAAGCTGAGTCTAAGTGCCCCAGCATGCCACCAAGCAGAAGCTGCAATCTTGGTTGACTTGTCGCATGCTGTGCTGTTGTATTTACATTGGATTGGCTGCTGAGCAGCTAGCAAACCTGTACAGGTATGCTTATTGCGATTGCTACTACACTGGAGGTAGCGGTTTTCACTGTTTTCCGTTGCCGATGGTGCCCCTGTCGCCGGGGTATAGCCGCCACTTTGGTGCACTCGCGAAGCATTGCTTTAACACCCGACGCCTCCTCCCTCCTGTGATTTGGGTGATGGGTTCTGTTTGGGTGCGAATCGTGTTATGTAACCTGCCCCACTCTACACAAAGATCATCATGCAAAGCACGATATCGTGCCAGATACTTTCGCCATGTTCGAGATGAGAAGTTGCCGCGCATGTCGACTTGCGAGAGTCAAGGGAAACGCGACACCACAAAATCCCAATCCCAGCGACAATTGGCAGTTTGACATTGCGGTGTCGATCCCATCATCCGAGAACGAAGACTGTCACGAGGATCGTGGCCCCAACCAGCTCGATCCCTGTGACTGTGATCGCAGACAGCCCTGGGAGGGGGGGCCAGGGGGGGGATACTATGGGGGGGTGTGGGGCTTGGAAGCCCGGGATCCGAGACCATACATTGTCTTCTGAGTTTGGGACTCAGGTCGGCTTCGACAACTACCGCAGTGGGTGCAAAGGTCCGACAGGGTACGAAACCTCTGACAGGGCAGGGTTTGATGAATCCGACTTCATTCGAGCTTCGTTTGTTTTTGTACTTGGAGCTGTGACTGGGCAGACCCAAACAGCATGCCAGCCTTCCTTTAAACAGTACTGACATGCAGTGTCAAGCTCTGGCCGTGGCAGACCTGCCAACCAGGCTGAACTTGAAATGAGGGCAGTGCCCGCCGCTTCGGATAGCCGGGGGTGCTGCAGGGAACTTCAAGACCTTTGAGCTTTCAATCTCCAGCATGTGCAGGTTTGTGAGATCACTTTCGGCACTGTGGACCGTGATGGGCTTCGTCAATGCACCAGAGCGACGACGGTGAGAGCCCCGGAGCGAGAGGTTGAAACAAGCCCTCGGAGCCCCGGACCGGAGCCGAAAAGCTTCGCTGCGAAGTTTTGCTGCCGTTTGGGGGCGGCTTCCGGCTCTCAGAGCCCGGAACGTGCTCTCAACCTGTGCACCACTTCCAAACACCTCAGCCTCTATGAAGATACCAAGCCTCACTTACGAGTAGAGTTAGGGCATCACATGTTCGGATCATTAGCACAGGTCTCCGGTATGCGGCAGTGCCTTGACTCTCTGACAGGCCGAAGGCTCAGAAATAAAGAAGCACATGGTAGAGCATTGTCCTATATTGTCCCTCCACGCTCGAATAGTTGCCGAAGCTCGCTTGAGTGAGGCTGTGCACCTGTGTTGGGCCACAGCTTTCATGAAGGTATGTGAACAGTGCCATGGCTGCATTGGTTCCATCTGCGGTTCAAAGCTGCAGCTGCAAACGCCATCGACCACATGACAGGGGCGTTGACTGCTGCTCCTGCGCAACATGAGCTCAGTTGAGGCTTTCGATACTAGAGCGGGAAGCCGGATAAGATGGTACAGTTTTGGTCTGAGGATGTGTCGGGAGCTTTGTACAGATGCTCTCAGGCCTGTTCCATGCTGCTCTCTACTTGGCAGCCTGAACCAAGTCTCCTATGCTAGAGCACGCTTGCTCGCCATGCCCCGCATGCACCGGGCAATATCCCAACTAAACCCCGCCTGCCGGCTCGGTGTTTGGCTATGAGACTGTGTGATGGGGCTGGGCTCCGCTTTGCAACGGGCTGGAATCCTCGGATCTGCAAGGTGTGTGTGGGCTTTCTAGGGCTCTCCAACATGCCTTCTGATGCTGACAAAGTTTGGTGCACTGGAAGGTCACGAATTTGGTGGGTCTCGCATTTCTTGACTTGGGCTTTCAGCATCGAACTGGATTTGGCCGGTCTGTGGCAACTGGATCGATGGAATGTTAGAATATGTTAGAATCAGCCGAGTCGCCGGCAAGGCCGTTTTTCGGGGAGAAGCCTAGCTCCCAACTCGCGAACGCGTTTCGCTCTTGGCGGTAGAAACAGGTCGTACTGAAAAAACACAGGCCTCAATGAATTGCCTCATTCAGATCCCGACGAAGCGATCAATGTATATATGTAATCGTACATTCGCCGCTTGACTCGCGTGTCACTGTACCTCGGTGGTTCACACAATCGCCTTCAGACTGTCAAGAATGAGGATGAGCACTGTAGATTCTCTGTCAACTGCTTGACAGCACAGGGATCATCCGCTGCATCTTCGAAGGCAATTCAATACCAGCTCGGCTTTGAGGCTTTCGACTCCTGTTTCTAGCAGATCACCCACGCACGCACACGCACAAACACAGACAGACTTAACGCTCTCGCTCGGCAACCCCACGGGTGCATGCAGTCAATTCCTTGCTGGTGCTGTGAAGACTTTCTCTCGTTGTGTTTACTTTGTTGTGTGAAATTGGCGGACTCGCAGCAAATCACACACTGCCAAGCACACAACTGACTTACAATGATAATGGCTTACTAGGACGGTTGGGACACCACTAGCTTGCGCGGAGCGAAGCACTGCATGGGATAATGTTTTGGTGTTTATGTCAAAGTTGGAGCATTCACCAAGCTGTCAAGTCGAGACTTGTAGCTGACCATTCTCAGCCTGAGCATGCTGCAGAAGTGCAAAGCTGGGCGATCATCTAGCGATCGACTTGTTTCGCAGAACCGACTATGCAAGATGGCGCTTGCACGCATGAGCTACTTGCGCAACAATCCTGCACGCTTATGTCGCAACTGCCTCACAGCAGCGACTGTGCTCAAGACTACTAGCACTTCTGTCACAACATGGCCGAGGCCGTCTGTCTGTTTGAAGCTCATTTATCCTGTGCGTTCTTGGTGCTGCCACTAGCATCTGGCAAGGCGAAACAAGATGCATGTGGCTACTGTGGTTGCGACAAAGGCGGCAAAGAGGCATTCTCAAATACTTGCAGCGTGTCTCCGGGAAGCATTGGGGCCCTCGTGTTTCTGGTTGGCAGGTTGAGGATTTGGTCCCAGATGTGCACTTCGAGCCGGTGTCTGAGTTGCTTCGCCGATGTCGTCAGCCACACCTTTCAAGAAGATCGTAAGACGTTCAAATGACATTGGAATCGACAGGTACCAAGCAATGTTCCAGCACGCCAACCCTGTGGACGTACCCTACACGGTCGCCGTGCTTAGACAAGCGACCACACAAAGTTCGATTGTTGAAAATCAATCCGTTGTGTTGGGATGCGAGCATTTGAGAGGAGGGTGTGCAGTTGGGGAAACCTGCAGTTTCCCCGTGTGCACAGAAAATGGACGCGATGAGCGCGGGGATAGCCGTGGAGGAGATCAAGGCCTGCAAGCTGATAAGTGCGTACTTGTTGAAGCTGTTGCAGGGCGAGCTCCGGGTCTGAATCGCCCCGACAATCCTAACATTTGAAAGCCTGGTTCAAGCTTGTGTCCAATGCGCCTCCGGGTTCGGGTTTGCAGAGTTGTGATCAGAGCTCGAAAGGCGTCTCACTGCGGTTCTGGTCAGGGTTGGATTTCGGATCCTTCTCGAGGACTTCACCTACAAGTGTGACTTAAGTCACTAGTCACTGCTTTCTTGGCGTTGCGGCTGGTGAGTGGGGGCAGAACAACGCTTAAAATCCTATCGCACTGTTCAGCAAGTGGCGCCTGCCAACGAGATACTGTTCGCATCGCCGGGTCGGAGTCAACGTAGAACGTCTCCCGATGCTGAGCTTCTTACGATATGCAGACAGTTCAACGTATCTCAGTGCATCCTGTGACTCGCAGTCTCATGCGAGGTCGCGTGCCACAAATCGAAATTGCCAAGTCGTCTGGGCATTTTCTTTGGCGGCCCTAAGCACAGCTCACTCGGGTCCCTGTACGTCACTACTGTGAGTATCTGTGAGTAGGAAAGGAAACAGCTTCTCGCACGCTGGCAGCCCCACTAACTTACGTACTCCAGACAGAGCGGTTCACCGCCAGCTTGTGAAGTTGCAAAAAGGCGTGTGGAAGGACCGGGTGGGGAGTAGACGGGGGCCTGTGGAGGCTGTGAGAGCCAGTGCCATGCCAATTCGGCACGCTGCTCAACCCAGAGTACTAGCCGTAGTAAAGGCACAGTGCCTTTCTAGGTTGCTCGGGGTTGCTCCCAAAACGTGAACAAACAACTTCAACTGGCCCTGTGGATGTAGTATGTAGTGTGTGAGTGGTGGTTGGGCCACCAGCGGCTGATCCTTTCGAATGGTCTGCAAGAGGGGTTGTCTGTGAGGGTTTTGGTGACATAAGCTGACTTGATTCATTGGATTTTGCGAAGGGGCTGTGAGTAGAAGTGGAGATCTGCCATGGTGAGTGAAGCAGCGCAGCAGATTCCATGCTGTAAACCAGCATTGGCACTAACGCTTCGTTGTACATCCGGAGTTTCCAGGCAAGGCTCAAGCAAGTGTGTCTCCATGGTGCTGTGTTCTAGATTGCTTTCTGGCTTGGCCGAGCCTGGTGGTGACATCTGTTTTTAAGAGAAGACTCCCAGGTAGTTTGCCTGTGTGGCTTGCTTGACCTTGTCACCTGTCAGACGGCCTGTTTGCTGTGGCTGGTAGGCTGGCCGTCTTGGCCTGTGAGGGCTGTGCGAGGCTTGCAGTCGCGGATGCGTTGAGCGGTTAGCGCGACTAGTTGCGGGCTTCCGTGGCCTCTCTGCAAGTGTGTGTTGAAGTCTCGAAATGTCTTGAAGCCACAGTTGCTTGTGGTGGCGGGCGAAGAGATCGTCTTGCGGAGTTTTTCTTGCTCCAGACAGGGCCATCATGGATTGGAGGTATCTGACATGCAAAGCACAAGCTGGGCGTTGGTCCAGAAACTTTATGCAGGTGTCGAGCGGAAGCAAGAAGATTGTTACTGTGCAGCCGGGTGCTCAGTCGTCAGCCGTCAGGCTAGACTAGATAGAACCTTTAGTTTCCCAGTCCTGGCTCATGTCATGCCCATGCACGGCAAGTGTTACAATCGACTTTGCCCAGGCCGTGGGTCCTACGAGAGCTATCCAAGCACTGCATCTCAGAGATCAGCCACTGCCCCGTCTTCACTATCCTGTATTTACACAAAATTCTTCCTATCGCGGCTGTGCATGATCATGCCTCGTGCATGTGAAAGTTTGCCTTTCGAGTTGGGGCTGCAGACAACCTAGCCGGAGCGTTTTAAACTCACCAGGCCATTTTCTTCGACCGGGGCACCTTGCGCAGCTGGGAAAGATTCTGACGGATCCAGAGGCTTTAGCAAATAAAAGCACAGCAGGGTCTTGCTTGATGACTCCATCTCACGCGCAACATGATGCAAGGCCTACATGCCTGTTGATCTGGTAGCCGCAGGCGTCAGAGAACGACCGCTTCACCGCGCACAATTTGCTTCAGCAGCTGCGACCGAATTTAATTCATGGACTTTCCCGTCCAATTGGGACAGGCTTGCAGGCCCTTTCGGTGCAAAGGTTTTGATTACGAATTGCCAATGATCTCACCAAGCACAAGGCTCGAATCCTTCCTGCTGGCACAAGGGGAAATCTTGAAGACCCAAATGCAGGGCCTCAGGGAGTCGACGGGCGGTTGCTTCAAGTGTCAGGGATTTGGCCACGGCAACATCCGTCAGATATACTCAGACCAGGAATGCAGTGAAAGCTTCTGGAGGGCAGCTTCCTGGCTGCCAGGACTTGCTGGGAGACGTTGCCGTGAGATGCTGTGAGTCTTGCGATAGTTCGGCATGGCATGGTCTTCTGCAATCACCACCCACCCCCGGTCACCACTCCATCAACATTTGGCCGCCCCTAGTAGTAGTAGAAGTAGTAGTAGTAGTAGCAGTAGCCGTAGCCGTAGCAGTAGCAGTAGCCGTAGGGGTTGTGGTAGTGGTAGTGGTAGTCGTAGTAGTGGTAGTCGTAGTAGTAGTACTAGTAGTAGTAGTAGGAGTAGGAGTAGGAGTAGGAGTAGGACTAGTAGTAGTAGTAGTAATAGTAATAGTATTATTCTTGCTAGTAGTCCTAGTCATAACAATAATATTGGTGGTGGTGGTGGTAATACTCGTACTAGTAATAGCAGCAGTGGTAGTAGTAGTAGTAGTAGTGGTAGTAGTTTTAGTAGTGGTAGTCGTAGTCGTAGTAATAGTAGTAGTAGTAGTAGTAGTAGTAGTAGTAGTAGTAGTCCGCGCGGCAGGATTGGCGAGCACTAGTTGAAGAAACCCGCATATAAACTAAATATGTATATATGTTTTTTATATTTGCATATATACATATACCATATATATATAGACACATATACATATGCATGGCTTCCTGACTGGGATAGCTTGCTGGGGTGGCTTGCAGAAATATCGCACTACAAGGACGCGGGAGCGTTGGCGACTCTTGCAGACTATATAGAGACGTGGTTTCATTCATGTGTGTATGTGTGTATACATATGTACATATATATATACATATACAATATACATATATTTATATATAGCACATAGTCTGCAACATATATGCGGCACATTCGGTAGATCTGCCGTGCAGTAGTAGTAGTAGTAGTAGTAGTAGTAGTAGTGGTAGTGGTGGTGGTGGTGGTGGTAGTGGTAGTGGTAGTGGTAGTAGTAGTCGTCGTCGTAGTGGTAGCAGTACTAGTAGTAGTAGTTGTTGTCGTCGTCTTCGTAATAGTAGTAGTAGTAGTAGTAGTAGCAGTAGTAGTAGTGGTCGTCGCAGTAGTAGTAGTAGTAGTAGTAGTAGTGGTAGTGGTAGTGGTAGTGGTAGTAGTGGTAGTAGTAGTAGCAGTAGCAGTAGTAGCAACAGTAATAGTAGTAGTAGTAGTACTAAAAGTAGTAGCAGCAGCAGGAGTAGTAGTAGTAGTAGTAGCAGTAGTCGTAGCAGTAGTTAGTAGTATTAGTATTATTCCTAGTAGTAGTACTAGTCATAATAATCATAATACTTGTGGTGGTGGAAATACTCGTAGTAGCAATAGACTAGTAGTAGTAGTCGTCGTCGTCGTAGTATTAGTACTGTTTTTGGGATCTTAGTATTGTCAGGGGGGGGGTTTTCGAGGCCGATTTTCGCGATACGTTTCATCGAAAACGACCNTATTTTGGTGGGTGGGAAGTGCATGGGGGGGGGGGGGGGGGGGGGCAGGGACCGCACGCCTTCCAAAACACACACGAACGCAGAACTCTCACCCTTGCTATAGTCCGCGACAGCTGCAACAATCCCTGCCAGGACACCGGGACAGCCATCGTGATGGGCAAGTGCTTTACCCACAAACGTAAATAACACAAAACAGTGTCTCATCAACTCCCAAACCTCCCCCAGGCGAGGCATGCACGTGTTCACGGATGGTGATGATGAAGCGCAGCTCTCCCATGGAGTCTACGACGCTTACACGCAAAGGTGGGCATGTGTGTCGCTTGCCGATGGTTGCCATGTGGGGCAAGTGACTCACCAACTGGTTTCACCTGGCAGGAATTTGAGGTATTCTCAGATGGCCCCCGTGACGATGTTTGCCGAGAAGAACACGAAGCCACTCTCTTACTAACTGTTATTGTAAATAAGGTCACTGTGAGCTTCGCCATGAAACGGTTGCTAGCCGCTAGCCACAAGAAAGGTGCAACCTTCCTGCTCAAATTGACATCCTGGCGACCTCGAGCTCATCTTATGAGTTTTACTCCGAGCTTGATGATCGTCCTGTTGCCTGCTCCAGATGCATCCTGCCGCACTGCGTACTGCACAAAGGTTCCTTTTCATGGCCAAGGGCGGAGGGTCTGCCAACAAGACCTACCTGTACCAGCAAACGAAGGCTGTTCAGGGCTTGAAGCGCATTTAGGACGATCAGATGCTCTTGTGAAGGCGCTACTGAACCCCAAGAAGTTAGAGGCGTTTATCACCGAGAAGCTGTGCGGCTCTGATCGTCTTCGGGGTTGAGATCGCGGGCGAGTTGTGAGGCATAAGGAATCGGACATGAATGAAAGCCGGTCTCAGGCAGACTCTCGGCACCAGCGCTTGCCCGCCCTACCATGTCGCACTGGTGATTGGAGGCACCTCTGCAGCTTGCCTTAACTTGGCTGCGAATGGCGAAGTGAAGTCGGTTTTGCAAGGGGTGCGTCTCTGACATTCCGAGGCCGAGACCTGCTTGAAGACCGTCAAGCTTGCAAGCGCCAGGCAGAGACAGAAAGGACATGCGGCTGCCGATGCCGCTACCACTTCCATTGACGTGGGAAAGGTATTACGATGACCTGCCAACCTCTGGCAGTGATGGGGGCCGTGCCTTCCGCGACCTTGAATGGGAGGCAAAAGTATCTAGCAGCGCGTTCAGCAACCGTGCATGACTTCAGCAACTCAGCTCAATGCAGGCAAAGGTGTTGCAGATTTGCCAAGACCTTGGAGTTGGCGCCCAGTTCGGCGGCAAGTACTTTGCTCACGATGCCGTGCCCCAAGCAACCGTACAGGTGAGAAATCCAGAGCGACATTTCTTGCAGCCTCTCTCTCAGGCCCGTGTTGTTCGACTGCCAAGGCTCGCACCAGCTCAATTTTGCAAAGTTCAGGGTGAATATAGAGGATTCTGGTTCCCAAGAGTCAGCAGCTTAACGGCCCCTGCCTGTACTGAGCTGGATGGCCTCTTCGATCACCGTCTTTTTGGCGGGGCCAAGTGCCGCTTAGAGGAACTTGTCCCAGAATGCCCAAACTGCAGTTGATGGCCAAAATCCCGTATGAGCTACATCATCGCACACATCTCATGTCGCACGGTCCACTTCCCCGCAACCCCTTAGTTTCAACGTTGCATCCCCATGGGCTCATGCAGGATCTTGGGCATTCGCGCAAGCCCTTGTTTTAGCCCCAGCGTCAGTGTAAAAATGAGGGGTAGCCGGGGAGCCGTCAGGAGGTGTTGGTGTTCCCGGTTCGGTTGGGTTAGACAGGAACACCGGCCCTTTCTGCAAGCCATAGTTACCTCTTCTTGCTTGATCTTGCTTGTACATGCAGTCAGCCAGGCTTGTGCCAGGGTAGGTGCTGCTGTTGTTGGCTTCAAGCGTTGTGTTGTGCCTGGGGACGCGCCGTGCCATGTTTCGGCGGAGCCACAATTCTTGCTTGGGGGTGGTCGTCCCGGCTAGACCTGAGCCAGTGCGGTGGGCCAGCATATAGGTCCTGCCGAAAAGGCGGTCTGCCCGAGACCGTACACTTCCGAAGCTGAGTCGAGCCCGGACACATTTCCACGTGCTCAGGTAAAGCTGTGTGCTGGGGTGGGTTTTCAGGCGCAGTCAGCCTTTCGAGCAAAGGCCTTGGAAGACGAATAGTGGCAGTTATTGGTGCGGATTTTGGCGGGCTTTCTTCGCGTCGTCTCCTTGTTCAAGGGTTTGGGTAGCTCCATGCCTCCGGATGCTGGTCGCCGAGCTGCAGTCT
Organism: Symbiodinium sp. clade A Y106; assembly: GCA_003297005.1. Lineage (NCBI taxonomy): Eukaryota > Dinophyceae > Suessiales > Symbiodiniaceae > Symbiodinium > Symbiodinium sp. clade A. Next base: position 38,785 of record BGNK01000450.1, read on the forward strand.
GCTCTGCGTTACGTGTGGACCTGGATCCGGATGTGGCTTTGTGTGAAGTGCTGATGCAAGGTGCGCCTACGGAGGTTCGCAAGCCTATCCCGCTGTCAGGTGTTTGTTTGGCCTCCGTTGACGGACAGGGAATGTGCAGAAGTGACGGAAAGATACGATCTTGAATTGTGTACCTCAAGTCACGCCTCGGCAGAGAAGGAGCAGACCCAGGTGCGTGAGTTGATGCAGAAGATGTCGAAGCAGGACTACATGGTTCACGTTGAGGGCGGCATGTCTTGTGCGCAGCAGCGCTTTCCGACAGGTGAGTTGGCAATCGGGAAGCTGGGCGTGGCAAGTGCCTTGGGAAAGGAGGACCGTATGATTCGCGATTCCAGTAGAGGCGGAGCGAGCCCGTCGGCACGTTTCAGTGAACGGGCTGAAGTGCCATCCCTGTTCTTGTTCACGGCGGCTCTTTGCCGGCTTGCGGCGTGGAGTGGAGTACCCGTGAACTGCAAAGACCGGGTTCTTCTCAGCGTAGACATCAAGGGAGCCACAAATCAATCCGCACTGCAGCAGAGGACGTTGGTTTTTCGGTGCTTTCCTTGGATGGGCATTTGCCTTTGGGGGAGAATTTTACAAATATGTTGTCAACCACTTCGGGGCAGCGTGGTCAGTGTACTGGTGGAGCCGTTCGTTTGCGTTGCTGATGAGGCTGGTGCATTTCTTGGTATGACATCGCCATGTGGAGTTTATGTGGACGACTTTCTTCTCTTGCTGCCGGGGGCTGCGTTTACGTTACTGGTGGTTCTCGTGCTGGCCATGCTGCAAATTGTAAGGGTTCCCGTGTCTTGGAGGAAGCTTGCATTGGGCTGATGACCTGATATATCTGGGTTGGCGCCTGTCCTTAAGTTCTGGCTTTTGGTCTGCCCCACCTCGGCAAAAGCAGGACAAGGTGCTGAGAGAGTTTGCCTGGCATCGACTGCACCCGCGACGTGTGTCAAGACGAGCCCTAGCTCAGTTGTTGGGTTTCCTTTTATGGCTCACGCAAGTCAGAATCGCTCTGAGAGCTTTCCTGGCTCCATTGTTTACGAAGCTAAACAAACCAGGGATGCATCTGCCGTGCCTGGGGTTGAACCAGCTGGAAAAGGTTCCTCTTGGGACACGGGCTCGTGGTTCAGTGTGCCGCGTCAAGACAAGAAGTGATGTGCAGAAGCGTTGGAGAATTTGCGAAATTGGTGGCCAGCCTGTACGTTTCGTTTGTGCTGGTGGAGTCGTCCTGGAGAACGGGGCAGCAGATGCTTGGGTAGGTGCTGCTTTGGCGGGCTTGGGCGGCTGGCTTTGCTCGAGTCGTACCGAGCAGCTGTGGTGGTTTCACTTGAAGATCCGGAGTGGCCACTTGCCGGCAAGTTGGAGTTGCCCAACGCGTCTGCGGGAAGCGATCTGTGCCTTGGAAGTGCTCGCTCCGGCCAAAGTCGATCGTGCGGCTGGTGGGGCCTTCGTGAATCTTTGTGCGTCTGCGGCAATTGGCTTCTTGCAGCAAGCGGTTGTCTACCGCTGAGCCCCTTTCCTTATCTTTCCTTTGCGTTGATAACCTTGGCAGCCGAGTGTCTTTATCTGGATGTCGCTTTGGACATGCCGCACGTGGCAGGGGAGCGCAATGTGGATGCAGCTCACTTGAGTCCGTTGAACCATCCTGAGCGACAGGAGCCGTTTGCAGAGTTCCAGACAAAGTATGATAGTCAGATCCGTGTGAAGATTGGTTTGGGAGGAGTGCTGGAGCCGTGGAACAAGTTTCTTGCAGCGGCCAGGTCCGCTAGACCATAGGTCCGTAAGATTGGCGTGTACAGGTTTCGTGTGGCGCAGAGGCGCGTGAGTGTTTAGGGATATTGGGGCGTGCCTATGCCATGGCCAACAGGCAAGTGTGGGGGCCTGTTGGCTCTTGATCTGATTGCCGGCCCCACACGTGAGTAAAAGTTCGGCGCGCCCAAGTTCTTGTGAATAGGTTGGTTTGGTGTTGAGGTTCACATGATGCAGGATTTGGAGCATCAGCCGCCCAAGCAGACTATTTTGCGCTACTTTGCGATGGGAGTCGGGCCACCTTCGGGTTCCGCACGGAGGTTTGCAGTGACTGATATGAGCAGTTTCCATCCCGTTTTCAAGATCAACTTGCTGCTTGGAGGAACGTTTTGTGTGGGAAATCCTTATGTACAAACTCAGTTTGCTACTTGGAGGAGCGTTCTGTGTGGGCAATTCCTATTTACAAACTCAATTGGCTGCATTTCCATACTTTATACTATCTACAAGCTTATTTTCAAACCTCATTCCAAGGGGAGAAAGCGTTTTTCCGGTCGGCAATCCGTGGTCAGAAATCCTTGCCTGAAGCCTTGAATTTTCAAGCTTCGCGCCTGAAAAACTATTTTCCCCCTTAGAATGAGGTTTGAAAATAGGTTAGCGAATAGTTTGTAAGTAGGGAAATGCAGCCAATTCAGTTTGCTTGCAAATAGGCATTTCCCACACGGAACGCTCCTCCGAGCAGCAAATTTAATTTGTAAGTAGAAACTTCCCACCAAAAAGTTTTTCCATACGTTGAGTTTGTAAATAGGCATTTCGCACAGAAAACACATTTGTGTACCCCAAAGTCAAAACGAGGTTTTGTAAACAGCCAGGGCTTCGACCCCGCAGAAAACGATCGTCATGGCCTGACATATGGACACAAAAGCTGGCTTTTCAAGGCAGGACACCTGACAGTAGGGACTTCGGAATGGTGTTGCTGAGCGGCAAAGGCAAGACGAGTCGGATCAAAGTCACGACGCTGCTACCTCCTCCTGATCACAGCTAGCGTTGTTGCATTGGTCTGGGGTGGTTTGCTTGATTCGGCAACCCGAAATTCACGGACATGTACATGATTGGGCCATTATTTGATCTCGTCCTGGTTTGTGCAGGCATGGCGCATCATGCCCGGTCGGATTGGGAGTTTCATGCAGTGCGGATCGCCAGTTCCCCGGCCACGCTTTGGCATGAGAGTCCGACCATACCGAGTATTGGTTTTTCAGTTGCAGGGGAAAGGCAAAGCCGCAGCAAACTACTGCAGTATTAGTGCGTGCTGTGTTCAGCTGGGCTTGTCCCCATGGCCAGGATTTTGGCTAAAATTACGGCTGACGGCGTCTTTGTGGAGGAGCTCGAGCATAATCCCGCTTCTTGGATGATAACACAGAATATTGCTGTTGCGGACGCGGTTGACGGGGAGTTTAGAGTTGCCTGGGTCCCCATGATTGCCATGTAAGGCACGTTACCTTCCTGACGGGCCTGTCACGGGGCTGTCCGAGCAGGCGCTGACCCTAAGCCCTAAGCACGATGTCCCGTTGCATTCGTGAAGTGCTGTCGGCCCAGGTCCTAGGCCCTAGGCAGAGCGCACCGAAATTTAACTGAGCGAGGGAAAGATGAAATCAGATGAGTTTAGGAGGAAGCGGGTCTTTTGCCGGCATATCACAAGTACCCGCGTGAGGTTGTATCCATAAACCTGAAGCAGCCCATGAAAGACATTCTCGCCGTCCTGTCAAAGCCTCGAGCCCGGAAAGCAGTTTCGTCAACCTTGCCTTTGCCGGGATCAACTACTAGACTTAAACTTCAGATGCTGGAAGGTACCCAATCAAGACCAGGGTGTCATTGACGGGACATGCCCTCAGACATCTTCAGACCAAGGCCCAGGGCAGATTTCAGACATTTTCAGAGTGGAAGCAAGGCCCGCTCATCGTGGCACGCGACATCGCCCATGCCAAGATCAGCGAGCGCTTCGATCAGACCGGAGTCCTTCCAGAATACGTGAAGGATTCTTGCCTGCCGGGAGCCTCAAAAGGCAGGCATGTGCAGCATTCCGTGCAGGATCACCCGATCTACTATGCTGGCCCGGCAAAGCCAGAGGCTAAGACACAAGATCACAGCCCATGGAACGTGGAATCTTTGCCGTGGGCTGAGGACGCCTGCAGGATATGCCTCTGGGTCTTTCGGACCAACAACAGCGGGCCGTTCCAAGCTGAAGGGGCTCGATTGTACGAACAATCGGGTCTTGAAAGAGCCTTTTGTGACCGCATGTCAGATCTCCCTAAGGCATGGACACTTATGTTCCTATGTGGCAACCGCATGGGGCTTCTTTGGCCAGCGCCACAGCCAGCAAGTTGCATTTCCAGGTGAGTGATGCTGGCAGTTCATGTTTTGGCTGTTGCTTCGACACACAACGCCAGAGGGGTGATTACTCGAAGCTGGTTTCGTACATGGGGCTGGACGGCAGTGGATGGAACCCGCGAAGGATGTTGTGAGCTTGGCCCGCTGCCGGGTGTTGGTGTGTATTCGACCTGAGGTCACGTTGCCATATCATGTGCAAGCCATGAAAAGTAGATGCCAACGCAACGCGGTATGGTATTGCCGGTTTGATGCCGCGAATCGTGCAGCATGCAGGGGACCTGACAGGCACGGGGTCGAGTTGGCGATGAATTTGTTCGATCTTGTTCGTGTTCCTGTGAACCTTCGATCATGTGGTTGAGATCGTCGATAGGGCTTTCACCGCGGATCAGACACTCACTATAGGGTTTAGGCAAACGGTCTAGGCCATCGGGAGGGGTTTAGGCCTAGCTAGGTAAACTGGGGCTTCAGGATTTTATGGCTAAGGGTCTGAGTTTTTGACTTAGCATCTCGTTAGCAACTCATTTTCGGTACATCGAGTCCTTCGCGACAAACTAGAGTCCGAGGGCAACACCATAGCCGGGCCTCGTTTGAGGCAATAGTTAGTTGTTGCTGAGACAAACCGCCAAGGAATGCAGGCAGCAAAACCACGACACTCATTGAAGAAGTCCGTCCGGGCTGGCTTGTGGAACTTCAACTCTGAACGGAACTTTGTTCTCCGCTAGATGCCGTGGGGAATGGGGCACACCACTGTCGGTCAAAAGTTGTTTCTTGTATCGTGACAGCAAAACTGATGAACCCCACTTCCAACGATTCAGAGCGTATACACATGCACCCTTTGCAGCAGCCCAGCTCACAGAGCCCGTCCAGCACGAGTTTTCAGTGGGGAATGTGCTGAGTGTGACGGTTCGAATCTCGTACCCCTGGTGCATCTGCTTATCCTACTGGGATCTAACGGGTAATAAGGCTAAGCAATGCAAGCGTCTTGGCTGCGATGCCGATGTGTCTGGCCCTCTCAATTCCATCGCCATGGGCATCCTGAATTTCCTTCCCGCTTCAGCGCATGGACCTGTAGTCCTGCCGGTCGGGAAGCTGGAAAGGAGATCGAATGGTTTCAGGTGCGAAGCGTGAGAACGTTGCTTTTACCTGCCTTCAAATCCGCCTTGGTGCTCTGGGCACCCTACCTTTAGTATTGCGGCAGATCGGCTGTGGAGGAGTAATTATATTAAGTAAGTACTATGAGGTCATTAACTTGTGGGAAGATTGTTTTCGCTTTAGGAGCCAATCAGTGGGAGCAGGGATCAGGCCCGCGGCGATCTATTCTTTCAATCACGACCCCAATCAACGCAGCAAGCACAGGCTTCAGCTGGAATCGCACTGCATCAATCGGCACGAGGGCATTTGCCGTGCCACACGGGCAACGGTCTGTTCTTAAACCGACTCGAGTGTTCGGCATAGCATTTCTAAGGTGACGCTTGCGAAGGGCAATCGCTCCAAGCAGGCCGTTTTCTCTGCACGGACCAGGCAGAGACCTCTTGCCCCTCAAGCCCCTCTCCGCGGTTCGCGAGGTGACAGATTCTTGCAAGCAGTACGGCGGCTTCTATCTCGGCAGTGTTGGTGGAGCCGCAGCGGTTGGATTCCAAGAGTCATATGATCTTTCCTTAAAGACCATATCAGCACATCATGCAGGTTCTTGCCGAAGACTGCATCAAAAAGATCGAGGCGTGGTTGGGCGGTGATGTTCTCAAACGACATCTGAGACTATCAAGTCAGATGGTTAGACTCCGACGAATTTGCAATTGCCACAGGTTCTGGAGTTTCCCGAGCTGGGCATGGAGGCAGTGTGGAAGATTGAGGCACGTGTTGCAAGTATCCTCACTGCTGGCAAATCACCAATTTCGTGGTTCTCGAACCCGCTGGGCAGGTAGAAAACTTTCCTGCTTTCATTCTGGTGGATGACAAAGGCAAACTTGTTGAGTCCTCGCCGGAATGCGGACATGTACCGCTTCGAGTAGCCCTGGGACAGAAATCGAACTGGCAGTTCCGACGAGGCAATGATTTCTTCGCCAAGTGGACCATGTGACAGGCTCCGTGATCGATTCTGCCTGGCTGTCTTACATAAGATGGCTGGCAAAGTAGCCACGTTGTGTTCTGCTAACCCAGCACAACCACGGCAACGTTCCGCACCCGTTTGTGCCGACAACTTACTGGCTGATGTAGAGAATCATCAGAAGCGTAGGTTTTTCTAAACGGGTGCTCTGAGTGCCCTGTGCTTCTCTGTGCCCTCTTAAGATACAACCGGCGTTTGGGCCGCATTTAAGCCGATCTGCATCCGACGCCCTGCGGAGCATCCCGGGGCAGCGGAGCAGGGCCCGCCGCGGGACTTTATGAAGCTGGCGTGTACAAAGTACACGGAACTTGGCTTCGAAAGTCTTGAGGCAGGCAAGCAGGCACAGCTCTCTAGCAACCTCTCGCAGAGTGGAAAATTTACAGAGACCAGCGGCCAGCGCCTAATTGTGACTTTCTGTACTTGAAGTACGTATACTTCTTCCCATGTTGGAAGCTTTGGAAGCTCAAGGAGCAGATCCGTCAGGACACGAAAGAAAGCCAATGGCCAGTTATGTCATATTATGTCATGTATACACTTGCAAGTGCAATCATGTGCTCTTCGGATCGGAATCAGTTCTGATCTGGTCCGGCACCATGGGGCCCTAGACAATCACTGCACGCTAAGGACGTCGAACGTGTAGAGCTTCTTGTTGACCTTAAATGCGGCACAGCGAAATTCACCAAAGACAAGCAGATCAGAACCTTTCCAAGCCTTGCCAGTGCTTGCACAGTCATGCGTGCCTTGATCTGTGCGCAAGCCTTTCCGCCGCTGCTGAAGCAGGCAGGATGAATTTTGCTGGTTTGGGTGAGGTAGGTGAAGTACATGAATGTCTGTACATTGAAGCCGTCCTTTGTCTCAAAGGCCGGCGGTGTGGCCAAGGATTACCTCGCACTCTGCCGGGCGTTAATCGACGGTCTCGACTGGCAAGTCACCTTGCTTTCTCCGGTAAATATCGGCGAATCCGGCGAGGCAGACGTGGAGCCACCCGGCATCTGCAAAATCTGATGGCGCACAAGAGCATGCTCTTCATGATGTGTGTCAGATCCTTTACACGTCGAGCAGCGCGGACTGAGGAGATGGTTGAAGACTGGCCAGCTTGTCCATGTTCCAGTTTGGGCATTGCAGGCTTCGAACGCACTTGGCGTGGCTGTCTTAATGGACTTCTTCTCCATCCACAACACCTGCCGACTAGTGTGGGAGCTGCTTCATGGAGGCGGAGAAAGCCGGTCCACGGCACGTGCATGTGCCGTCTGCCCAAACGTATTTTCTCTACGGCTCGTTGTTATCGTCGTCGCCGTGCCGTCCCAGTGATGCGATGATGTGTCCACATGTCTTGCAGCCGCCCCCTCATCAGGCGACGGAGGTTTATCACATTTTTTAGTCATTCCTTAGCCCCCTCCTCGTCATGTCGGCTGGTTTAGTAATTACTTGTCTTGAACTCGCCCGCCTACCCCGTCCCCCGAAGCAAGCGATGGCAGTTCATCACATCTCGGAAACCCGCCTCACTGGCCGATGACGGTTGATTACATCAGGTGCGGATGGTTGTTACATCATATTCTGTCAGCCCGCCCGATCATTAGACGATGACAGTTAATCACATTTCTTGTGGCCGCACCCTCCTTGAGCGATGGCAGTGCAGCAAATTTCTTAACTTCGCCCGTCATCAGCCACGAAGTCGAAAGCCAAGAAACCAAAGACCAAAACGAGATAACCAAAGAAGATGATCTGAAAAAACGTGGAAATGCTATTGGCTCCGGCAAGAAGCCACACTCGTGACTAAAGCAGGGAGTCCCGAATTCTCCGTGAGACTTCCTGCTGTCAGATTGTGGAGTTTACAACCACACCACGCCCTGCGACGTGACAGAAACTCAACTTCACTGATCGAAAAAGCTCAACATGAATACACAAGCGTCCGCAGGCCTTGGCCATGTCATCAAGGCTTGGCAAGTTGAGAAGGCAGCGAGACATACGGAAATGACTGCAACTAGGTGTGCTCGTTGAAGAAATTTCACAGCCGGGATGCCACACACACATCTGTGATTTGCAGCACCACTTTGCTAATCAGCAGGTGGCGCAAGGAAGATAGGCTCTAGCAACACGCTACGTCAGCATGCAGTGAAATGCAGGAATACAGGTGTGACCCTCTAGGGACTTTTGCCTACTCGGTGAAAGCCTTGCCGAAGTCGGCGACATAGCTTCTTCGACCACCGGATCAAGTTCGGGCGAAGGTCCTTGTAGCCTTCCACAGTCGAGATCGCCACCACCAGTGGTCACCAGCACCTGCCCGTGCCGGTGAACACGCCACCGTCGAAGCTCACCTTGACTCAGCAATCTGCAGCCCCTCCATCCAGGCAGCAGGGGTCCACAAGGAAGCAGATCGGTCGTCGATCCCAACACCGTGATCTACACTTGACCTACCATACTTACGGCTCGACTATGTACAGGAGTGGAGAAAGTGAGACCAGCTGGAGTAGCTTCATCCGTCTTGCTGCACCTTCCATGCTCGCTGAGCATTGCGCCCTTGATGACGGAGAGCTCTCGAGCTGCTCCACACGTTGACGCAGCGATGCAGAACTTTTGCAAAACTGGGGCCACCTGGGCTTCAAACATCTGAGATAACATAGCCCCAAAAGCTGTTGATCTTCAAGATGGCGAAACGGAGGTGCTGAAGCCGTTTCACGGCGACGCCCCATGAGAGAATGATCTCCTTCGAGTCGCTAAGTGGGAGCACCAAGTCAGGTTCCATGGAAACTTGCAGTTTTGCACAGTCTACGACAGCGGCACCTGGGAAGATGAGAAAAAGCCAAGGCTAATCCTCCGTCGCCTTCCCCGGTCCTCCTGGTGTGTGGGAGACCCGCAAACTCGCATTCCCGCACATTTCGGAGGTGGACAAACCGGCCGTAGTCCACCCACACGTTGCGGCGAAGTTTGCGAGCAACGTTCGTTTCATCGTTCGTGGTTGTTCGGCCCAATCGGCAAAGGTTGCTACAGCGGCTGTACGACCGCCAGCACCCTCCAGCAAGCCAGCGATTTCGGGCCGGTTTGCTCGAGCTTAAATCCTCCCTCCGTAAACCGAAGCCGTTTCGACCTTGCATAGACCCGAGAGAGATTCCCGCGTGCATCTTGCTAAAGGACGCATACATCATCGTTTCAGGTTCGAGGGTGTTAGCAGCTTCGTGCCTCAGGCGGCCACGTGGCGGCAGTTGCATTGCTGCCACAAGGAGTTCGACTTTGTTTGGTCCAATCGGCATTCCAAAGCGTGCATTTCTCGCTCGACATGTTGGCACATCGAAGAATCCTGCCGGCAGAAATATCGGTGTGCGGTGTGCACAGAAGCTCATGCCCCAGCAGTCCAAGTTTCGCGTATTAGGAAGTTAGATGCTCCGAATTCAAAGCGGTGCCAAACTCACTGCAGAGCGATCCACACTTGGCAGGCAGATGCCGGAATTAGGGAGTCGAGCACAAACTTGCATGTCTGGAGTCCTGCCAAGAACCCAGCAGTGGATCTCAACAGCGCAATGGCCGCATTGTTTCGGCATGAATTGCTTCCAACACGATGCACTGCAGGCCCGTTTGCCCACAAACGTCTGAGGCTTTCTAGGGAGCAGGACCAAACAGCACAGAGCAAACATCGCCACGTTTCCGCAGATGACACCTCGGTAGAAAAACAGTCATGCATGTTCGCGCATGCTACGCCTCTCGCCTGCAATTGTCTAAAGCTGCCACTCAGCAAGGATGGCCTGCAGCCTGATTGTAGCAAAGAGCAAAGAAAATCTTTCCAGTGCGAGCGGCCCCAACATGAGAATCCTCGTACCACCCAGCTTGGAAGGAAACTGCACCAAGACGGAAAAGGCTGAGCCTCGGACTCCACCCTGCACGCTGTCAGCCCCAGCCCGGGTCACGAACCAGCGGGCACACTGCTGGGCAAATTGTTGGCGCTAGTTATGCTGTTGAAGCAGTTGCAACAGTTCAAGTGCAGCGACTGATAGAAACGTCAAGAAGAAGAGACCGAGCTGGTGTGAGGCCATGCGCTGTGCTTCATCGACGATAGCTGCATGCGGATAGCGCCGTTGATGCTCATGAGGGGCTTGGGCATGCCCGGCATAGCCACAACCCATTCGGATGTGCCTTCGCATCCCGTATACAATCAGTTCATTCTGCTGAAGATCTTGTGGTGGCTTCATTTGGCATCAGCCTTCTTTGCAACTTTGCATGCGTCGGTGGCACATGTGTATGCGAAGTCGCTTTGGGACCGCTACAGAATACCGGTAGATGGCGTGTGGCCTCCGGTGTTGTGGTCCGATGCATTTCGGAGACCGCTTCATGATTTTCAAGAATCTGCAGCAGCCAAGCGGGCATGTTGGATTGAGGAGTTGGGCTTCGAGCCGAGGGCTATTTTTCTTTTTGCGGGCAGATGGTCGGCAGAAAAGCGCATACACTTGTTGCATGATGCCGTCCCTGACGATTGTGGCTTGATCATCGTGGGCGACAGTGATGCAGACTATGCCGATCAGATAGAAGCCTCTCATCTGCCTCTTCACGAAAAGAAGCAATTGAGAACTGCAGACATGTCCTGCCACTGAGGCCACCGGGCGACGCAACATCTTGCCTAAGCGAGGCTGGTGTCCTTCAATCTTGCTACCATCTGCATTTATATTCAGATGCTGATTCTGGAATCGACTTCTCCTCGCAAGGCATGCTCGGAGCAGAAGATCTGCGAATAGTATATGCTGCCAGCGATTTGTTCGTGTCGGCGAGTACCTGTGAAACGCTCGGAAACACCGTCGTTGAGGCTTCTGCTGCGAGCTCTAAGCACGGGAGGCTCTTGCTGAAAACGCTGGCAGGCCTGGAGTGCGGGTATTCCGGTGGCAATCCAGCCCGTCGGTGGGCATCTCGAGTTCGTCAAGGCAAGCAGCAAAAACGCAAGGGCAACTTCACAAGGGGTTGAGAAGCGTTGCATTGAGCTAGCAGGACAACGAGAACTCGTATTTCGTCGACTTCGATGCGAGCGACGAAGCTCGAGAACGCCTCGCATCAATCGTGGCCAGAGGTGCGAGACATGCAGTCGGCTTTTGAAAGCTTCGCCAACCCGTCTCGGCAGGTACCAAGGCATCCGTGGAGCCAGCCCTCTCGAAGATGGGTGACTATTTTCGGACACTGGATTTTCCTGCTGAAGTGCAGAGGACGGTGAGTTCTCTCCCTCCGCATCTTCTGTGACAGTTCGAAAACGCAATCCGCCGATGCACTCTTTTCAGGCGCCTGTTGGAACCGGCATTGTCGACTTCGGCTTCGTGGCAAGCTCTCACAGGATGGCGATGGATGATGGAGAAGCTAGTTCGAGTTGTCCTTCTGCTGGCCTGCTGCTTCATCTGGCCTGTGACAGTTGTCCGATCCTTAAAGGGAACCTTCTTGCACATAACATGCAAGCATCACTTGTTCGTCTAGCCATCTGCATCTGGTCTTATCAGTGTGCGCAGTTGCAGTTCGTAACAGCTTCAGACTAGAGCCGAAGAAAGTTTCTTGTGAAGCTTACCACCTGTGAACAGAAACATTGACAGAGCTGGCACTGCAGCTCGCTCCATACAGCCCGGGCAGCACATGCCTGCGCCCTTGTCACAGCCAGGTGTGGTCACGAGCGTATTTTGCAGTATCCTGTGACCCCATTTACAGGCCGGGAGTGCTGCAATCGAATCTTCGAGGCATTGCATACTTGATGTCTGGAGGTACGTAGAGCCTGGCACAGCCAAGGAGCCCGATGCCAGTGACAGGAGTCCAGGACATCCCCACTGATGTAGAAGTTGGCGCTTCTCTTGTTGTTCTTTTATTTGCCAACTACGGGTGGCAGATGGTACTTACAGTAACAACCGGTTACCATCAGTTCGTACCTTGAAACCTTCAGTGAAAGTACCCCCTTGTGTGTGTGTGTGTGTGCGCGGGTGTGTGTGTGTGTGTTTGTGTGTGTGTGTGTGTGTGTGGGTGTGTGGGTGTGGGTGTGGGTGTGGGTGTGGGTGTGCGTGTGCGTGTGCGTGTGCGTGTGGGTGTGGGTGTGCGCGTGCGCGTGCGCGTGCGCGTGNGTGCAGGTGCGGGTGCGGGTGCGGGTGCGGGTGCGGGTGGGTGTGTGTGTGTGTGTGTGTCCAACTCTGTTCCGAAGAGCCTGATAGTATGATGCAGGGGGACTGCCTGATCTGTAGCAGTGGCAGTCCAACGAAGAGGCTGTTGCAGAACACTGATATGAGCCGGGGACGCCTGGCTCACGTACCTGCATTTTCGTGTAGGGGATTTTCAACTTCCAAAGGGGCCTTATAGAAGTCGTTTTTTTCTCCTTTTGGGCATTGGGAGTCCTCGTCCAAGAACTTCGGTTGTTGGGCCTGCTTCAGCTGCAAACTGCGGTGTTATCGATCTTTAGTTTCTGGATGATTATAGCCCTTTGCGCACGTTTTTCACCTGTGCCAGAACCGAATCAATCATGTCTGGAGGCTGCGACTAGTGCGGCCTCTGCGATTGACAGGGTTATGGACCCCTGTCTCCAGCTCACCGGCATCCTGGTGTAAAGGACAGCTGCGCAGCTGTGGCTGTTTGAACCCGTTGGTGCGTACGGGGCGTCTGACCTCGCACACAGCTCAGCCGGATCTTCTAACTCCGGAACTACCTTGAAGGCTCCTGAAGGTAAGCCAGCGTCCTCAGACTAATCGAAATCACCCTTTCGGGCTTCTGAAGCGTCACGCTAGAGGCTATGGCAACTGTATACTGAAGATCGGGTCTTGCTCGTTGAGCAAGCCGAGGGGGCTCCCCAACATGCCGCTGAGCGGCTCTGAAAGTTGCAACGTCTGGGGAAGAAGCCGTTTCACCTTCCTCATCGTCAGCTTGAAGCCACTCTTTGGGTGCTGGAACCTTTGACCTTTCGTTGGGATTCCTTAGAAGTTCGGATATGTAAGCTTCCTGCGAAAGCAGGAACCCCCTTTACAGGTTTTTATTTCCACACCTAGAAATCTCAGAGCTATTCGTCGACACGGTTGTGGGGTTGTGGGCAAACTTGAGCTTTGAGCATTCCCGTATGGAAGATATTTTCTGATGAAGGAACTCTGTCACCCCGGTTGGTGCTAGGAACAACAGGTCGTCTACATAAACTAGAAGGTAACCTTGGATTACAGAGTCAAAGTCTACAGGGGAGGAGGACTCAGGCTGCCTGAAGCCACTCAACGTGGCATTGCGATGTTCGCTCCAGTACCTTGGAACTTCTCGGTAGCCGTAAACGGCTCTCTGCACCTCCCATGATGGCGCCCTTTAGAAGGCTGTCGAAATGTCTGAGCAGGCGGCGGGCCATCCTTTGTTCGCGGCTTCGACTAACACCGAGCTGGGAACTTCGGCTGAAGATCCCGCTGTGAAGAGCTCCTCACCTGTTTCTGGTTCGTGGTTACCACATGCTACGATCCGAGCTTTCCTCTTAAAGGCATGGCTTAACCTGGATCTGGTGGTTTAGCTGTCCGCACAACTTTAGCTGGAATGGGGGTCAGGCCAGTTTGTTGAAGATACCCCTTACCTCTGGGCATCTCGGCCAGAATGCCGAATGATAGCTCCGAGAGATTGGAGACTGTTCAATTCCTTCTGAGCCGCTGCTTTCCAAAGGGATAACCTCGCTCTTACTTTTTTAGGATCTACCGTGTAGACTACTCCCAGGGGTTCCAATAGACCCGCAAGTATTTCTTCAAGTCCCGGGGTGATGACATTCCCGGAGGTCTTACTCAGGCGAGGTTGATGCGGGTAACACGAACTATTCGGATCTACTAACTCCCAAAACCTCTCTCGTCGGTCTCTTTGCGGGTGTTGCGAGCCTGCGCTCGCTCTGGTCCGCCTCGCACTTGCCCACGGCTGTTGAAGACCTGTGTCCCCGGCACGTTGCTGGACGTGCACCATGTGGTGCAATCCATCCATTGCAACATAAGGCATCCTTTTCTCCCATTCATGATGTAGTTCGCGCAGCTGGTTGCGGGCCTGCGGACCACGAAATACTCGGAGAAGTTCGAATTTGCCCTTGCTGGTGTTCAACACGAACCCGTGTACCAAAGTCAGTTTATATAGCCACACGCAGGCTGCTGTCTGCACGTGCAATGATTTGGTCACTGCTTGTCTCACACTTCTTCTTTTGCGGGAGGAATGATTTGTCCCGAACCGCCAAGTGCTTCTCTCAATGCACCCAGCATGTCTTGCATTGGGTTCTCGTCGGCCCCTGGCGAAGGTTGGAGTTGTGCCCACTGTGTGACTTAATAGTTGGGAGCGCCCCCGCATTCGCAGTCTTTCCCTTTCCTGCCGCTTTGCCGCTGTCTTACATCTGCCGTCCCTGTGATCGTGGCCCACCTTGCGCAGGGTGCACCACAAAAGCGCAATACTGCTACGAGCCTGTGTTCGTTGACGCCTGAGGCGTCTGTGCCAAGATGGCTCTTTGGACCTAGGGCGACCCGCGCAGATGACACGGACTAACATTGAGACCAGGATGAAGAAGCCCAATGGCGGGGCAGTGAGTTCGTGCCAGGCGTCCCCGTGCCATCAACAGAAGGCTCACAGAATGTTCGGCTCCGTGGAGGTTTCCTCTTTGGTATGCCTTTTGCGTGATTTCTTTAGTGGGTTTAGCCTTGAGTCTTCGGGTTCTATTAGTGGTTGCTGTAGTAGAGCTAGTGCTACTGCTCCTGCATGCAAGACACTACCAGTTTGCGCAGGGCTTCGCAGGCCCTTTGGTGTTATCGCAAATCTCGTGATGAACACGCTAGTTGCTTGCTCAGTGTTGAGCCTCACAGTGAACTTCGCTGCGTATGATGAGTGCATTGCTGTCAATCGTAACCGCTTAATGCATGCTCGTTGGGCAATTCATCTGTGTGCGTGAAGTTGGAGACAGATCTCATGTCGCATGGAGTGCCTCAAGATCAGGCTAGATCTAGAGCTCAAGCTCTTGAGAAGGCTGTCGGGGAAACCGCTCTGCAACAGGCCATGCTGTCTACGGATGATAAGGTAAGATGGGTTTGCTTTGAAGCGTGCTTCCAACCATGCACAGTTCCGCTTGCTCAGTCCGGATGAAGCGACGAATTTCGATGCTAGCAACAAGGCTAAGCGTAAGTCAGGCACCCTTGATGTTGAGGATCCTTGGATTGTAGAAGATCCGTGGAAGCAGTCTGCACCATCCACTGCGAGTCCACATGGCCATAGTAGCTCTTCTGGTAAGCCTAGCAAGTCCAAACTTGTTGAGCTCTCTCTCAGGAAAGGAGATTGGGTTGATGAACAGCAAGCGGAGGCTCGCATTATTAAGCTGGAGGACGTGGTGCAATCGTCCACTGGCATCTGTGCACTTGACGAGCCGACAGCCATCACGCTCTTGGGCGGCCCTCTGAAAAGTTGGAGTGCCGGACCACTGATCAAGTGGCCTGTAGAGGGGCTCTTCTTCATCGCTGAAGACCCGAGGGGCCGTTTGCACAGAGTTAAGGGTTTCCTTGTGCAACTTGGAGACATGAGTGTTCGTAGGAAGTGCGGGCCGCAGCTGACGATGCAGAAACCGTCTGGAGTTGAAGTGGTTCTCCAAGCTTCTAAGAAGTATGTCGCTCCTGAAATGTGGTCCAAACTCTGGGAGTCTCCAGTCCGCACGTTGATTGAATTGCTGTTCCCGGATGGTGCGAAGCCAGAATCGCGCTACTCTCGACGCTGGTTGCCGAAAGCAAGGTTCGATGCCACAGTGTTTCAAACGACATGCAGGCTTGACGCTGCCGTGTTCGCCACGCTTCGCAAAACATGTTCTCAGCGTGGCAGTTTGGCGCAGAGGAAGCGTGAGGAAGTCCCAGATGAGTTCATTGCGTGGTTGCCTGTTGATGTTTCCCTCTCTGAAGCCCGTGCTCAGCAACAGCAGCATGACTCCCAGGTGAATGGGCTCATCTGCGTCAAGGACAGACTACGCCTTTCCACGTCTCAGTCGTCGTTGCCCGCACTTCTTAAGGCTGTGCGAGGGGTGGCAGGTTCAAGGTACCCGCCGCTTTATGTTGTCGGGCCTGCCGTTGCAATCGACGAGAACGACTGTTCAGCAGATGCTTGCCGCATGGGGTTGGGAGGTTAAGGTTGTTCAGGTCACCCGGGTAAAAGGTGAATGTCATGCTGTTGTTGTGGCGGCTAAAGAGCCTGAGAGCATGCAATTTGGTGTAGGTGATAGTTTCGTTGCTATCACAGAGAAAGTGCAGAGCCGCACTCAACGTGATGCATCACGCCTCTCGGTTAAGCCTGCTGCTCCGATTGATTCAACCGATGTCCACATGGGTACGGCTCACCCGGTCAAGTCCAAAGTTGATGCCGTGAGAAGCGAACTCGAGGCCCTCATCGACCAGCGATTCCAAAGGCATGAAGCGATTGCTAAGACTCAGGAGGATAGACTGTCTGCAGCCGGAGCGCACGCGAGTTAGCTGGGAGGCGGACCTCGCTGACTTGCTGGCGGGCCTTGATCAGAATCCAGAGCGGCACATCCCTTCCCTTAAACAGCTGGCGAGCAACTGTGCCCCGGCCGGCCACCCGGACACGTGGAGGCAGCGCCCAGCTGCTTTGCGAGCCAGGAGGCTTTAGCACGCGGATGCTTACAGCGAGCCCTCCCGTCGGAGGCCAGCTGTAATGCGCTTTTGTCTCTCCCCATGTCGCTGCGAACAGGGGTTATCCGCATTAACACTGATGGCTTTGGCCCCGAGATCGTTGATTTTGCGGACAGAACATTGCGGCTGAGGTGTTGCCAGCCTAATGAAGCCTGGCGTATGTGCTTTACGCCCTTAGTTGCAGTTGCTGCGGCTCTGGCCGAGCTCCTTTGGAAGGCGAGGTCGTCAAGATTAGCAGTGAAGCGACGCAACAAGCCCAAGGTTTGCAACAGGTCGCCACGGAGGTCGCCGCGCAAGGGGTTGGTATGAAGGAGATTGCCGCCACTCAGGCTCAGCAACACGCTCAAGTTCTGAACGAGTTCAAATCCACTCAGTCTCAGTTTAATGAGCTTTTTCGTATGCTCAAAACCAGAGCTCCAACGCAAGATCCCGTTCGCCGGCGAATCCTAAGTAAGCGTTCGCTAAACATGCATGCATCTAATTTGGCCAAGGGTGCGGGGAATCCGCCATCGTCAGCAAGTGGGACCGTATCAACATGATTACTCGACTATCCTGCAGGTCGGAAAGATGCACGTACTAATCATCGGGTTTACGTACCTACTAAGCTGGGTCGTTGAAGAGGTTTGGGGTTTGGTCATGTCCCGGATGTGCGTATCTGCAGTTTAAACATCACGTCGTTAGAGAAACATCTTCACGAAGTGACGGCATGGCCTTTCGATGTCTTCTTGCTTCAAGAGGTACGTGCCAATGCTTGTGCACAGCGTCGCATCTCAAACATGGCGCAAGAAAGGAGTTTCCAACTCATTTGGGGGCAACATACTGGTTCCACCGTTGTACACAAATCTGGACAAGTCCATGCAGGCACTAGTCAAGGGGGTGTGGCGGTGATGGCTCGTAACACTTTGTCGCTCAAGACTTTTGAGCCTGAGTGTGAAGCGCTTGCACGCCGCAGGTCGTTTTGTTCACGCGGGTTTGTCAATAGGCAGGGGGCAACGCCTGTTGCATTGCATCTCCTTCTACGGTGTTTCAGGCTGTACGTCTAAAAGCCGCATGAATACTGATTATGCCGCCAACGAAGCTCATCTGAGCAGTGTATTCGACCTATGCAAAAGTCTAGGTCATGTCCCTTGTATTATTGGTATGGATGCCAATGCGAGTCTCGTCCAATCAGAGACATTGCAAGAAGTCCTTTCTTCCGGAGAGTTTGTGGCATTGGGTAATGCTACAGACGATGCAGGTTGCTCACAAAATACATATAGTGCTAGTGGTTGGTCCAATGACGATATTGGCACATCTCGCATTGATCACTTGATTGCCACACCGTGTGCTGCTAGCTGCGCTTGTGCAGCAGGCCTCAACTCTAGCTGCTATATTGGTCAACACCGTGTCGTGCAGGTTCGTGTGCGCATACAACATTTTAGGGCGTATGAGTGGACTCTCAAACCCCTTCCGAAGCTTCAGCTTGCACCTTCGACGCAGAGGATCTTAAAAGGCGCATCACGTCAAGATTGAAACTGACAGCACGCGCCTTTGGCAAGACGTTGGGTTTTCCTTCACTCGTGCGTTGCGTGACGGTGGTTTTGACCAGGCATGGTCTATCCTTAACACCCATGCTTTTGAGTGCCCTCGGCTTCAGGCTGTGGGGTCGTGTCAGCATTCGCGTCGCCCGCGTGGTGTGGAGCCTACGTTCTCTGGGCTATGGACCACGGTTAAGCAAAATTGTAATTGGCAATGAATTTACTAAATCCCTCAGTAAATTGGCGGCCTTAATGCGTTTCCTCAAATCCCCCGCACAAGGTTTGCAGTCCCCTGCTCAAGTTCTTTTGGGCTCTAGTCATGGCGAGACTTGGCGCACCTTACAGTTAGGCTCGTGGCCCAGTTTTTCCTCTCAAGCCTCGTGGGTGCATGTCTTGGCGTGTGTTCAGCGAGCTCTTGATGCGTCAGGGTGATTTCAATCCTCCCAGTGTTGTACTGAAAGACGGTGACGAATATGCCACCGAGCCAACTCGTATTCACGAGCTGTTGATGCATGCATGGCGACCTTTCCTACACAATGCGATCGTTAAGGTTGAACCCTTTTTGGAGGAATATGCGCCGGAGATCCAGCAAGCCCGTTGTACCATGGAATTTCCACCCATCTCGTGTGATGAATTTGTCAAGGTTCTTTCTTCCAAGAACCCACGTACCAAAGGTGGTGCGGATGGGTGGCTTACGGCGGAGCTGCAACGCCTGCCAAAGTCGGTCCATGCGCGCTTCCTGGAGTTCATGTCTGCTCTTGAAAACTGCGCCTCGCCTGGTTGGCCGCTTGGTCTTTGCTCAGTAATCACTGTCCTCCTTCCAAAGCCTGACGGGTCTACGCGTCCCATTTCCCTCGTCTGCGCATGGCTCTCGGCCTGGATGTCGGTGCGTTATAAACATGCCAAGAAATTGGGTTTTGCAAGCGGTCCCTCCACAGCTCCATGGCGGTCTCAAGGGTCGGAGCGTCTTGACCTCTGAGTTCCCACAAGCCGTCTCCCTGCAGACATGCCTTGAAAATGGTACGGCTGTTTTAGGTTTTAATCATGACAGAAAAAAGTGTTTCGCTTTGTTTAATCTCAAGTAGTCTTCCCGGTGTTCCAAGCCCTCGGCATGGACAAAAATTTTGTACGCTCATACAGGCAAGATACCAGTCGATGCGGCGCGTTTTTAGGCACGGCAAATCCTTCGGCCCGTGGTGGCATTCGGACTCTTTGCTTCAGGGGTGTCCTATCTCAGTGCTTGCATGTAACTGCATGTTTGCTTTGCTTGCAAGACGCGTCAACCGCCTGTGCCCTCGTGTCAGCGTGAGTTTCTTTTTAGATGATAGCAAGCTCCGGGCCAAACAAAGCGAGTTTGTTGAGCTGGATGAAGCATGTCGCCAATTCCAGCTTTTTGATCAGTTGTCTGGCCAACAATTGAATGCTGAGAAGTGCGTCGGGTGGGGCACTACAACTGAGGCTAGAAAACATGCTTCAAAATTGGTCCCGCCTCAAGGTCAAGTTGTTTTACATGCTATGTCACTTGGCATGGTCATCCCTACAAGTGGGTAGGCCACAAAAAACTTGCGGAGACACGTTTTGAACCAGCCTTTTATTAAAGCTTAGGAGGATTGCGCTCCTGCCTTTTAGTAAAGAGAAAAAACTGTCATAGTGGAGAGGTGCATTCTACCTACTATTTTCCATGGAGTTATTATCACTTGTCCCTCTGAAGACATCCTTCGCCGCCTGCGCACCTCTATTCTCAGAATCACCTTTTCCTCGCAGCAGCAACTTCGTGAGCCACATGTGCTCATAGCATGCGTTTTTCGCGCCCACCGCTTGGACCCGCAGTCCGCAGTGGCATACACTGTTTTGTCGCCAGCTCCGTGACATGGTTGTTGGCTGCGTCCCGGAGTGTAGCTTGCTTTGGGATTTCCTAGTCTCCGGTAGAGTTCCGGCTATGCCTGGCCCCATCTCCTGCATTCATGGTCTCTTGTCACACCTTGGCTGGATCCCGAGTCAGGATAAAGAGTGGGTGTGGCAGCGCCCTAATGATGTAGATTTTCACCTCCTGTGGCCACATGCCTTGTTTCAACATGAGGTTCGCCGCTCTTTGAGGTACACCCTAGTGTAAAACATTGCTAAACGTAAGGATGCTGAAGGTTTACTGGGTAAGCATCCCTGCATTCCTGCTGTGACCCATATTCTTAGATGTAACGATAAAGCACTCTTCTGTTTGATGCAAACTTGTGACAATTTTTCTCTTCCCCTGCCCAGTGCTGAATACACTCGGGGCTGCATTCGCCAGGTTCTTTCGGGCAGTACTCGCACTGCTGACGCTCTGGTTGCAGCAAGTATCTGGGAAAGTCATATTTGCTGCGGGTGCAGTAAAATGCGCGAGACACCAATGCATATGATGGATTGTCCCGCATGGTCTCCAGGTGGGGATCTAAGTCGTAAAGTTGCCCAATGCCCTTCCGAGCCTAGGTTCCAGGCCCGCTTTTAAGTGCTTGGGGATTTTGGCTGAGCCCGGTTGGTTCCACGATCGTCGGGAGAAACTTCTGCAGCTGCCTATGCCCAAGGACAATGCTCGTTGGCAGACTATGCCATCTGAGATCTTCACTGACGGCTCAACCCTGGAAAATCAGATGCCTGATGCTACTTTTGCAGGGTCGGGTTACTGTGCCTGCTTTGTGGAACATAGGCAGCGTTTGTTTAGCTGTTGGGTTCCCGGTCTCCAACAAACTTCAGACCGGGCCGAGGTTTTTGCGGTTAAAATGGTTTTAGCCAAGGTTGTTGAAACTTCATCGAGGCTTCAGTCTGCTGGTTGTGACGTTGTCTTGACCTGCGACTGCGAGTGGGTTGTTAAGCGGCTCCAGAAACTCGTAGGAGAACCAAAGAGAGTCAACAGTCATGAATCTCATCAGGACCTTTGGATGGAAATCGGCACCTTTCTGCATGACCTTGTGCAGCGAAATGTTGTGATTGTTCCCCGTCGGGTTCCCTCGCATATTACCAGGCACCAGGCACAGGAACGCCAAATGAGTGAACTTACTAGAAAGGGCAATGATGCAGCTGATGCGGCTGCTAAGGCTGGTGTCCGTAAGGCCGTTTCAAAGTGTGCAGTTGCTGGTGACCCTGCCCAACTACGGAGCGATATTGACGCTTGCAACGCGCGACTGCTGCACAATATGCAGATCGTCAATAACCGTTGGGTTGCCCTCAAGCATGTTCTGCCGCCGGAAGCTGAAGATGCAGATGACTCCATTTTCAATGATGCTCAGGATGACACTGTGCCTGGACATGTCGAGGACTTGTCACAGCCTTCTTCTTCCTCTGCTCGCCCTGCAGTGGCATCGAATGATTCTCAACGGCTTTATGTGATCTCGGCGCACAGCTTGATCTGTTGACATATACACCCAAGGCCCATACATATGATAACCCGTTGCAGGCGTAAAATTCCCTTCTATCAATGGTCACCTCCTGCACAGCTTGTAACGTTTTGTCACGGGCCGAAGCGGGACATTCATGGCACTTGTCTCAAGAGGCCTTGGATTGCTTGTGGGGGTATTTCCATGGCCTTCAGTGGTCTCGACAGGGGAAAATCAGCCTCTTTGAGCTTTTCTGTGATCTTTATGCTTCCACGGGCGTTGACGTCATGAACAAGAAGAATCGCCGTGGAAGTGGTCCGCTTCGTACCTGTGCTGATTTTACGTCTTCTCTTGCATCAGCCTTGCGCTTACTACCCTCACCCGGCAACGCAGGCATTAGTCAGTCACCTCACCTCGTTCAATCTGCCCAAGCAGGCAACTGGGCTAAACTGTCGTCCGAAGCTGCGACAGCCAGAGCGTGTCCACGCCGTGCTCCCGTGGTTGCGAATGCATTCTGAGCCTTTCAAGACGTGGAAATGGGAGGTGCCCTTGCGAATCCTCCGTGATACTTGACATCCCTGCCGTTCCTTTTAGTGGTTGCACTCTAGGGTTTGTCTGGGTTCGTTAGGACTCTTGTGGTGCTCTTCGTAGAGTGTGCCTACATTCTGACACTCATCAATCTGATAAGGCAAGTGCAAGGAATGCATTTATGAGGCCTTCACGGTTTGACTTGGTGCACGTAGTCATTCTTTCCAATCATTCTTGAGTTTTTTCTTCCTGCCGTCACTTTTTTCCTGGCAGTGAGTGCGGCAAGCTGTTCAGGTGGTGAGTCCATTTTCACTCACCCTTTGCATCGACAAAAGGCCAGCGCGGCCTGCTGTGTTGCACAAGTTCGGTTGTCTTAGTGTAGGACCGGTTCCTTACCCCTCCCTAATGGTTACGGTATAGGCCTGAGTATGCCTGACGAGTAACACCCGCCAGGGGTAGTGTGACGGATGAAGAAGCCCAAAGGTAATGGTTTTCATCGGGCCGACAATGGCCGACAGATCCGACATCTTGGAGAACAGTCCTTCTCATACGGAAACGTGCAGCGGATTTGTGCACGCTGGCCCATATCTGAGCTGAAGAGCAAAAGCCAAGCGGCCAAGCCAGCAAGACGGAGACCAGAGAGGGAGAAAACGAGAGATGAGAGAGGACACGGCTCGGCAAGCGAAGACGACAATTCAAGGCCGGAGGCTGACATCCAGACTGATTCCACATCGAGCAGCACTGCGATGCAGCAAACTAAGATTTATTGCGACATACCGAGGTTGGCCCTTCTGAGTTGTGTCTGACAAATCAGATGCTCCGCGGCCAAATGCGCATGCGGACAAAATGCGTGGGTGCCCGACGAATGTGAACGCTTGTAAACTTGTTCATCTGGAGTCGAGGAAGCTTATCCGAAGTATTCTTTTCTTCTCATCATGTTGAGCCAAACGCAGTTCCACGACAAATGGTACCCCGGCTCAACTGACGGCACAGCCCCGTCAGAAAGGATGGGAGGATCCCTCGGTGCTTGAAGCCATGTCGGTCCTGGACTTTGCATGGCACTTACCCATGGGGCTCAATGGATGTGCCAGAATGCCAGAATCAAGTGTCTCATTTTTTTGAGGATGAAGGCCTCAATCGAGCATCCTGGGCATCAGAATTCTGGCAGAGCCTGTACCGTGAGGCAGCTCGCTAGTGCAGCTCGCTCGAAACGTCTAGAGGCAGTCCGATCTTGCAGGAAGCAGACAAGGCCCTGGCGACTGCCAGCAAGGCGCAGTTCAACTGCGCTGGACTTGTGGCCTGTGCCTAGACATGCGTTGCGCTGCCTCTGACCTTGCAAAGGCGCTGCAGCAAGCGCGGGACGCATCAGCAAGGGCGATAGCCCACAATGGCATCGCTCGAGCCCACCTGCTGGCTCGAGAGTTCCTCAAGGCTGAAGAGGCAAACACCCTGCTGTCTTGTAGGTTTGGGATTTGATGATTCTGATGCTGATGCGTCTGCGAAGCTGCAAAATACTGTAAGCAATGGGCGTTCCGTTCCAGGCAGCAAACCTTGGGGTGGAAGCTGCTCGTGGAGTTGGAGCCTCAAGGACTGTTCGGAAGTTATGCCGTGCCTTGCCGTGTCCAAGACTCAGGCAAAGGACTCCTCAGATGTACTGGCTCACTGCATCGCCGCCAAGGATACTGTGCAATCCCATAGGCCTCGGCTTCGTAGGGTGTCCACCAGAGCGGTCCAGGCGTTCTTGGCGCATTTCCGACTTGACGATGCCTTCCAAGCAGCAGAAGCTGCGGTTTCACTCGCCTGCGACCAAGGGCGAATTTTGCCCCATCTGCTCTCGGCTTCTGCCGCCCAAGGCGCAGCAGAAGGGCAAGTCGATTCAGGCTGCGGCGCTGACCGCACGAGCGCAGGCACTGGGACCGCCTTACAAGCACAGCAGTGCCGATGAAGACGTGATGCAGCAGGTCTGCCTCGCGAGAGACAAGAAGCAAGAGGCTAGCAAGGCGGACATTCTCAAGCACTGCGGCATCTCAAGAGTGTGAAGATCTGGCCGTGCGCAGAGTTGACACGAAGAGTCTGGAGGTTGCAAGGCAAGCTGCGGCTTTGTTCAGAGAGTGTGGAGAGAAAGGTGGCGAGGCCGTTTCTGCCGGTCTGATGCTTCCCCTGCATCGCATCACGAAGCTTGGCCTGAGAGGCAATGGCCTTGGAGGTTTTGGTCCGAGCATGCTTGGTGGCGAAAAAGGGCAACGAGGCTCTCCGTGCTGCAAACGAGGCGAGGAATATCTGTAGAAGCTCAAGGCTTTTGCCTGTCAGGAACATGCTTGCGCACTTGTTCTGAGCCTTGAGCTGCTGAGAGGTGCTGGCGCTGTGTCAAGACGGAGCGGACGCTGAGTCCAGATCGCTGATTCTAGTTGCCAAGACAAAGCAGGCAGAGCAACTGGAACATTGGCACAAGAGTAGAGGACGCGGCTTAGGCAAGCTTGAGGCTTCTAACTTCTCGTCTGCAGGCCCTTGGAGATGCTCAGGAAGCCCAAGAAGCGGTCCAGAGCTCAGATCTCGATCACGCGAGTGCCACAGATTGCCACAGCCTACAGTAGCGTTCAGATGCCGCCAACTGCAGGCTCAGAAAGCAGTCGCTCTCTTCGAGAAGACAGACAATCGGCAGATGCAGGCTCCAAAGTAGCCCGGGTTCTTGGGTTCTGAAATTGGGTGATGGTTTACACCATGTACATGCTGGAAGAGAAAATGAATTTTTCTTTAGGCTTCGAGAAGAAGTGCACAAGACAGCCGAAACGTCGAGACTGGAGCTACCTGCTTGGGAAAATCCTCTTGCAACCTGGGCTTGATGCCACGCCCAGGAGGGAAAGAGGTGCATTCCGGCTTTACTTCCGATCCGACGCCTTGGGCATACGCAAGGAAGGACGTCTTTAAGGGCGCAAGTGCACACACGCACATGAGCTCACATACTCAAATTGGCATGCCATGACTTGTCGTAGCAAACATACGTGTCCGGGCTTTGAGCTGGAGCATCACGCTGTTGTCCTTGTCATTGCCACCATCGAGCACTTAGATCGTGGCCAACGGACAGCATGAAGTCGAGGGACCAGCATGATGGTACCGTATTGGAGAGAAAATCCTTGCACTCAAACCAGTGCCAAACGTGATCTGGTTTTGTCTTGGCAACATGGAACATGTTGAATTTCTTTGGTAGCGTATTGGCAGAATCTCCACGTCAGCAAACAACGCTGACAAATAAGCAGCGACTTAAGGACGGACGGTATGTCGGCACTCTGAGGGAAGCGATGGAAGCGTTGAGAGACCGAGCTGCACATTTGCCCAAGGCGGAGCTGCATGCTCGGAGTGCAGTCGCAGGGCTTGAGCAAAAGCATGTTGGAGCTTTGCATGTTCTAACCTTCAACTGACTGTGTGGCTGCACAGCAGCTTTAGTAGACCATCAGTGGCCACGTGCCTGTCTATCGTGCCCGGTGTGCGAAAGCAGGAAGTCTCAAAAAGTGGTTGGGCACAACCACATCGCGTGATTTTTGCGTCTGCGTTGAGGATGTACTTCAATGCAGGAAACCCGTTGTTCTCACTTGCCACTCACGCAGGCATTCTTTCATATCTTCTCTACAAACCCGGCTGAAAATGCTTCGAAGCAGCCACTCCGACATGCCGATTGGGGTGACGGAGCCCTGACTTCCGAAAGCAAGCCCAATCAAGCCCATTTTCCGGGTGCAGGGCATCACGCTGAAGCAGCTGGCTGAAATCTGCTTTGCAGGTGGGACCTCATGAATTCTGAGTCACTGAGTCTTAGAGATGTCGAAGCGGCTTCAAGGCGGTGACAGCATCGACGGTTGAGGGCTCAGGACGCTCAGCCCTGGCCTGATGTCGACACGGGCGCTCCCAGGTTGGCAGTACACGAAAGAAGCTCTGGAATGCTTTCGTGAAGTGGGCCACAAAAGTGGCGAGGCCTGGGAGGGTGTGCCGCGATGTCAATGTGCCTTGAGTGGAAGTACCCGTGCGCAGGCAACCACGTTGTGCCAAATCGCAGCAGCACATGTGGACAATGGCTCGTGCGACTGTCTGGCACGATTGGAAAATGTTTGAAGCCCAAGCCAGCTTACAGTTCAGCAGACTCGGCATGGTCATGGAAGGAGGAGGCTCTTCGCATCGCAGAGGAAGCGGTGACCCTCTGTCGCGACAGCAACTTCAGGCACCTCTACTGCAAGACAACTGACCACAGCCAACAAAAGCTCTGCCAGGACACAGCTGGGGGCCACACTCAGCGTCATGGCGAGTGCGCACGTGGCCCAACTCCCGACAGCTCGCAGCGATCAGCAGGAGAGTGGGCATCGCTATTCACAATTGGCACTAAACATGGCTTGCAGTGGCGTTTCGTCCCCTCGGCCGCTCAAGGAACAGCAGATCAACTGGAAGGCCCGATTGGCCGGCAAAGAAGCCCTTGGAATACAACAGAGCGTGCCGCGCCTACGCAGCCGACGCTACTGACAGGTACAGTAGCCCACTTCAGTGCTGACCACTGCCTCAGGTTGGTGATCGTGTCGGTGAAGCGCAGACATTGAAGAGCTTGGCATCTGCTTTCCTGAACTACGGAAATGCAGCTGAGGCACAGTCGGGTCATGTCGGAGAGGAAACCGCGACGTTTTTCTGAGCAATGCCATAGACTGATGAGCAACACACATGTGACGTGGCATTCTGGGCACACTGCCGCGACACTTCATGAAGACGCGAGAGGTCGGATGTTTTGAACTGTCTTGTTCATGTCAGTGCCTGCTGTGAACGTAACGTAGATTGACTTGGATATTTGCTGGCCCTTGTAAAGGCTCGGGCAAAAGCCAAACTGGCTGTTGACATTGGCAAGGCCGGAAACGAAGTCAAGTCGTAGCCTCCATGCACGGCGTGGACACGAGAGATGCTCAGGAGATTGGGAACAAGCAGATAGAAGGTGAAAACCTATTGCTGGTCGCCCAGTCGAAACTCCATGAAAACAAGGCCGGAGATAGCCAGAAGTCGAGAGTTGATCTTGACAGTCTTGCTCATGCTACAGCTGAACTGCTGAGCAGGAAGAAGGGGCACGTCTTGCGAGACTGTCGGAGAAGCTCCTTCGCGAAGCAGGTCAGCAGAGGTGATAATTGCTTTACGCCCCAGTCGCAGTACAAGTGGTGCCACGGAGAAGTACCTTGTTGGCTTTGCACAAATCGAATCCAGCCAATCTCTTGTCAAAAGAGCGCTTGTGCCGGAATGGATGGTCCTGGCAAAATCAGCGAAAATCAGGTTTCTCTGAGCACGCATCCTTCTTACTTCTTGAAGAAGGCTTTAATGCTTTGAGGTATTGCTAATTGTGTTTTGGTTGATGTCCGCCTTTCGGAGCTGCCGGAGTGTTGCCCATGTCAGGGCGTGCGAGGTTACTGTAGCTCTCTTTCATGCAAGCATCGGGAGCAGCAGAGAACTCTGATTTTGCAACAGTACTTTCCTGGCGGGGCAAGTATACAATAGGCAGTCAGAAGAAGACACGCTTGCCTTTCAAACTCGGCTTGAGCAGATAGCTCAGCAACGTGGTGATGGTTTTGGATGTCAACGCAGAATGCTGACTGTCCTGTGGCTATGCAGGCGCTGTTTAGGTGGTGTTCCAACGTATGTTGGGTTTTGCAGGTTTGAGTTACGTGAAGCTCAAACCCACAACAGACATGCTTTCCAGAAAAACTGCGAAACACTCACATGCACACCCAGACAGACTCACTCGCACTTGGCACTCGGATTTCCGAGATCTGCATCAATGAGATGCAGCTTCTTGCTCAAACTCCGAGAGTGTTGTCCGTGCAACAGACTTGTTCCTTACTGTAAGTAGCCCAGGATCACCCGTACCACATGCCTACTACCTTAACGCCAGAAAGCAAGCTCGTGCTAACCCTTTCGAAGCTCGGGCTTCGGCTGGAAGGTCTTGTCGTGTTCCTTTGTACCTGTCGGGTCGGCCCTTTTAGGTCGCTCATTCGTTCTTGAGCTCTTGAACGGCTAGGGACTAAGTGCTTTTCTACTCCTTGCTCTGACGTCTCTGTGACAGGAGCTTCGTCTGCTGCCAGAAGTGCCGGAGATGTCTACGATTTCATTCGAGATTATGGAGTCCAGCGCAAGTCCATGGCTCGGTGGCATTCGGTGAGAGTGGGAGCCGGCCTGTAGGAGCATGCCAGCCCGTGCACTGCAGGGAGACGAAGAAAGACCGGCCAAAGCAGGAAGCAGATATCAAAACGGACATCACCATTGACATAGAGGAGACTTTTTGCCTTCTTGCACTTCGCATGTGCTGCCGGCCTGTGCGGCCTGCATTGCCGTCACGCAGGAAGGGAAGCATCGGCTCGGATACTTTCACGGTTGGGTCCACGGTGACTGTGACAGACCTCGTGCTTTTGACTCCAGACCTCAGATGCAGAGCCATGATCCGAGTCACGCCCTCTTGCAGGCTTTACGGCTCGGGCTGTCCGCCCTCGTGCATAATGCCCTGCGATGTGAGATACTGACACTCGTCCGATCGCTAATCGGGCCGAGTTTCCACCAGTAGGCTGCAGGTGGCACATGCCGCGAAGTTGGCCTTGAAATGCTGTGTGTTTAATGTGTCCTGCAGTACGCTTTGTCGATCTTCCGGACGCTTCGCAGAAAAGAGCTCGCAAAGTAAGTTGCACTGCATTGCTGACTTGCAGCTTGGGTTTGCTTCACGGCTCTGGTGCAGTCTTGCGAGACGCACGTGGCCGCCACACAGCATCAGGCAGCCGAGATGCTGAGACATTTAGATGCGCCCTAGCCTAGTGGCCCGAGTCTGCCTTGACGCACACAGAACAGCTGCATACCTGTCTTGACCGACATTGGGCTTGTTTAATGTTTCGATATACCTGCTTCACAATGTCAGTACTCAGTAGATGATATTCCTTTTTCTGATTCTGGTTGACTAGCTTCAGATGCCAAGCCTGCTGGCGACTCGGAAGGGGTCAGTGTCTGGGTTGCCACGACGTCTCCAAGACGACGAAGTGCAGGTATAGGCTGCTTTGTCTGGGTACAGGTCTGAGCTTGCACAAGAGCATTCAATCTTGAGATCAGTTATCGTCTGAACAACTGAGGATGTCTTCTTGCACTTGCTCGCTGCGAGGCACCACAGACAGGCAGTGGTACAAAAGCTCCGAAGAAGCGGCGTCGGGGACCTTCACTTCGCAAGATCCCCGCACCTGGGAATGCAAGATCTTGTGCAGCTTCTGTGCTGTTTTCCTGTTCTGGTCTCCTTGAATTCGCTTCTGATTGAATGCCTCTTTAATCTCATGAAGATCCATTCTGAAATCCGCGAGCATGAACTTTGATTGAATTTTCCTTCTCGACTCTGGTGGATAGGGACCGGGCCGACCCGGATAGCAGAGCAGCAGTCTTGTTCTGGTCGTACAACGCGTATATAGAACGAGGAAAAGCATGCGGGCACGATGCAGGACAAGGGAGACGCCATTTAACAGAGCTTTGAACTGATGTACTGTAGGGAACTTGTCTTGAGTGCTGTGAGGACCAGCCCAGGACTCGTGTCAGCTAGGTTCTAGATGATTGTGCAAGGCCCATTTCTTGAAGCGGATTAACGAAAGTAGCAGGTGGAGAAGAACAAGAGAGCTTGTCTTACAAGGGTGACCACGAGAGAGCCTGTGGCAGCTGCCTTTGCTCACCTCTGCTGCTGGATCGGTCAAAATCTTTCTATATCTTCGCCATGATGAATCAACATTCCAGGGTGTGTGTGTGTGTGTGAAAGCCCTGATCATTCGCTAAGGGTCCTTGGATCGCATTTCGCAATTGTTTCGTACAGCAGCAGGGGGGCGGGAGCTGATTTGCCTATCCCGTCCAACGAAAACACTTGGGGACGCTCAAGTGTGCACCTGCGATGTACAGAGTGCAGCTGATTTCTTTAGCGTGAGCGTGAGTTTTGAGTCTTGACAGGTTACATTACTAAGGCAGTCAAGCCAGATGGTAAAAGTAAGGAATTGGCCGATGGACCTATCTGGATATGGCCACTTCTCCGTGTGTGTTTGTGTGTGTCGGTTTGTGTGTGTGTGTGTGTGTCTGTGTGTCTGTGTGTGTCTCTGTGTGTCTCTGTGTGTCTCTGTGTGTCTCTGTGTGTCTCTGTGTCTCTGTGTCTCTGTGTGTCTGCGTGTGTGTGTGTGTGTGTGTGTCTGTGTGTCTGTGTGTCTGTGTCGGCGTGTGCGGGGGTGTGTGGGGTGAGGGGTGGGGGGGGCGGGGGTGTGTGGGTCCCTCACCCTTGGACTTGATTTACATTCACATCATAGAAGGGTCCCACTCCAAATGTCTGGCATGCCACTTGCAGTGGCATCAGCGTCATTTCAAGGTGAGCGGAGTACTCAGTAAAGCCTTGCAAGAGCGTACTGTAGTTGGGCCTCAGTACTACCATCATAAAAGATTGATTCCGGCAAGCTCGCATTGCAGAAGAACACGTGAGTTGCCCCGACTATCTTGTATCCTTGGTGATCAGGATGTGCCAGCATTGGCTTCTCTTCCGACACTACCGTCTTTTCTGCCCCCTAGACTTTGTGTGTCCGCAAGTATCGAGCGAGCAGCAGTGCGGAGATGACCCACAGTTAAACTTAATCTCGGAGAAACCAAAGCAAAGTGCTGGGGGTACCCTATCGTAAGCTATCCGCCTTCTAAGATATTCGGAGTAGCAAGCAAACTTGGCTCTCGAAATTCCACGGCGTGTCTGTTCCATTGCAACAGAGAAGCGGAGGGCATCTCCTGGTTTGTTGCGCTGCACTCTGACGAAGGGGCAATCGAACTATGCAGAGGCAACCCAATCCTTCGTAAGCAAAATGTCCTTCACGTTGGCACCAGAATCCCGACGCGGCTTAGAAACTGCGCATCGGAAACCGGCGCACGTCGGAAACCAGCGCGTATCCCAAAGTTCGCATCCGACACGCATTGGAAACCGACACTGGACATCGGAAACCTGGCCAGGGGGAGCCGACGATAGCGTTTATGCTGAAATTCAACCAGTGCATTCAGAACTGAGATCATGCATGCTCGAACGATGACAATCCATGCCAGTGTTAAACCCGGACCTTCCTGTTCTTGCTGGCAGAATCCCACTGCCACAGACTCGTCTTTGAAACGGATACCCAAGCCCCAAGATCCTCAAGCAAATCCAGCAT
The DNA here is from genome assembly GCA_003297005.1 of Symbiodinium sp. clade A Y106. Taxonomy (NCBI): domain Eukaryota; class Dinophyceae; order Suessiales; family Symbiodiniaceae; genus Symbiodinium; species Symbiodinium sp. clade A. The sequence continues at coordinate 70,261 of BGNK01000450.1, forward strand.
TTTTCTTGCTTTCCGAACCACCCAATCTCGTTTTCCGAATCAGCCGTCTGCTTTCCGGTTCAGCTGTTATGCTTTCCGATTCATGCGTGCTTTCAGATTCAGCTGTTCTCAGGTTCGGGCTATCAGATTCCGCAGGTCTGGTTGGATTTTCGGTCGATCGATCTTCTCCGGGTCATTTGTGTTCTCTGTCTTTCGAGGCTGAGACTCGGAGCATACTGTTGATGCCCAAAACCCTGCATGACCATATCTCACGTCGCACTGCCCATTTCCCTCAATCCCTTAGTTTCAATGTTGCATCGCCATGGGGTTATGCAGGATCTTGGGCATTCGCACAGGCCTTGGTTTTGACCCCTGCATCAATGCAATACGAAAGCAGGGGAGCCGTGGGGCTGTTCAAAGTCATGCAGGATTTTAGGCATCAACCGTATCACGCTTCCCGTTGCAAGCACCCTTCTAGCTTCATTTCATGCTTTGCCTCTCCGCTTGGCCCTTGGCAGCACGGTAAAAGGGGTCATCAACAAAGGCATTCGGTCGCGAGGTCGCCTCGCACGGCAGCTTGCTCCACGATGCCTTGCCTTCCGCAGTCAGCCACAGCAACCTCTGTCGCTCTTTCTCTCTTTCTCTTCATGCTGCTGCTACTTGTGGCATTCCCCTCGCGGACCATGTTCGGACTCGGCTGGTCGCGCTTTCTGGCTTTGTTTTTCTTGCTCTCAGACTGTGTCCGCCTTGCTCTTCGACGGGTTTCCCGACTCAGCTATCAGCACAGTTGGTGTTGCCACAGGATGCAACCGTCCCCTGTACTTGAATCAGAGGTGTCCCAGAAGCCCCGTTTGAGGGCCGATCATCACGCATGGACAGGAGCGCACCTGGCGATGACTTCTTTGTTCCAGCCGGCAATGACGGAACGGAGACCAGTCAGCAAGAGGACTACTACCAGCGCACCATTTCTGCCTGTGTGGCGAGGCTCCAGCGTGCCAGTGAAATGCTCCAGGCAAGAAACCCACTCGAACAAGATCTCTCAGACTTTTCAGGTCTGCACGCTATTCCGCATGCGGCAACAAAGTCGAGCAACACAACCAGCACAAGAATCTTTCGGCCCGTCGTGCTGCTGACTGTCTCTTCAGAATGTGGGCATTTTTCGGAAGGCATTGCATCAATCAAGCGAGTAACATGCAAAGCACGGCTGCAGCTCGTAGCATCCGGGCACCCCTGACAAAAGCAGAAAGTGCGGTATGCACCAAAACAGTCGAGACCAGCTCCTGTTTACCAAGCGCTAGCAGCCGCTAACAGGTTCATTAGCAGCAGCCAAAAGCGGAAGCAACGAATGGCAAAGATGCGCTCAGACGATAAGATAATTTGCCGACAAGAAACATATTTCCCGCACTGATGCTATGACAGACCATGACTAATGAAAAATATGCAGAGCCCATGTCATACATGAAGCATCATGAAGCGTAGTTTCGAGGAGGTCAAGGCGTCAAACACTGAGGCCAGAACGTTCCTCATGGGAGGTGATGAGCTTTCAGGAGCTCCTGGAACCAAAGAGGTATCGCTGCAGGCCCTTGTTGAAGCGAAGTGGCACTCCAGCCTGAGTTCGTAGTAAGAGGCATATGCAATCGATGAGACGCCGGTCACAAACTCCCAGTTCCGGGAGTTTGTCAAAGAGACAAAATTCAGGAAACGTTATAAAAGCATGTCCTTGGGTTTTCCCGTGTGTATGCCAGGACGGATGCTGAAAAGTACGGTTGGAGCTTTGTGCTGAACAGCTCCCTGAGCAAGGCCGAGACTTAAGGAAACACTCCGCGATTGAATCAGCCGCTGGCTGTGGCACCTAGGCCGTGCTTCAAGAATCTGGGCAGTACATCGAGAGCGCGCCGCATTGGGCTGGGAGCTCAAAGACTGCCGAGCTGCTGCGATTGCGGGAAGCCGGGCGAGGTCGCCGTCGAAAAGGCCTGGTGGCGACAACCGGAAGGGCCTTCGGCTTGGGGACTTGGGGATGCCACGTTTGGGGGGCGTTTGGTGATGTTCGTGTCACTGCGGCAGCGACATGTTGCAAGGCGAGACTCCTCTCTAAAGGACAGATGGGAAGAATATCCCGTTGTGCACATCAGCTGGACTGATGCAAGTGCCAGGGGCCCCAGACGCTTTGGTTGGGAATCCCAAGCAGACTTTGGCACTGCAGAAGTATAATGCGTACAGCAGGCTTATTGTGAGTGGGCTGGCAAGCGGCTGCCGACTGAGGCTCTTGCCAGAGTACTGAAGTGTAGAGTGCAGTTCAAGCAACTACTGGCATAGGTGTGTTTTCTGGCCATGGAATGCATGTAATTGGTATGCTTGCTGCCCGGGAAGTCGACCGGTAAGCTAGCTGGTCTGTTGGCACGTACAGCGACAGCGCGGCTTAAGAAGCAGTTATGTTTTCGCCAGGGGACCGTAGATTTCTGAAGTTTGAAGCGCACTTCTTGTTAACAAGCAAACAACAGACGTTTCCGGACTTGAGGGTACCCTGGATTTCCGAACCCAAATTTCTTGACTTGAAAGGGCTCTAAAATAAGCCAATTAGAATCCCAACAAATGAGGCGCATGCAAAAACGACTACTGGTTTTTCGAGCCTGCACGGTTTGCAGACAGGCATGGCATCCTTGGAGCCTCGTCCAAGCCAGACTTCTTGCTTTATGGAGCTTCTATTCAGCCCCTACCAGAACCGCTCAAGATAAGAAATTGAGCCCCTCAATTTCCTAATTTTAAGAAATCAAGCTTTGAATGGGCTTAATGAGCTCGATAAGTAATAAGCCCTTGTACACAAGTAAACAAACCACAAAACAAGAAATCCAGTGGCTAAATTTCTTGTTCTGGGGGATTCTGGGCGTGCCTAATACGGGCACAATAAGGCCCTAATAGCAGGGGCTGAATAAGCCTCTGTCATACAAGAAGTGGCCCTCAAAAGAAGAAATTGAGGAGCTCCATTTCTGAAATTTATGAAACTGAGGGCTCAATTTCTTATTTTGGGGGTTCTGGGCTGCAGCTTACCGATTCAAGAAACCGAGGGGCTCAACGAGGTCTGAAATCCTCCATGTCGCAAGGTAGCTGTAGGTCAGTGGGTAAGCACGAGGTCAGATGGCGCATGCTGCGGGCTCGAGTCCCCCGGGTGTCTGCATCTCCTTTTGGAAAACCAAATCAAGCCACTCAGTTTCTTGGTTCGATTTTTTGAGCGAAGCAAACAGGCGAAGAAAATCGAGAAGAGCAAAGAAGAAGTTGGCACGCCGAGGTCAGGCTACCCTGGAATTTTGGCTTTCAATTTGCGCCCTGTTGATTCGTTTCTTTTGTCGCATGGCTGCCCAAGGGGCTCAATTTCTTAAACCAATGATTTCTTAAGCAGTGCTGTCGCTGTAGAATCATGCATCGCTGCATGCGGCTACTAGAGCCAGAGCCCTGGCCCACCCCACATCGAATGCGGTGGCTTGAGCGAAGAGCAACTCCAACAGCTACTCCGGCAGACTCAAGTGGGTTCAAGGTCGAGAGTTCCAAGGGACCTGTCTGTGCGACCCCGGTGATGAGGCTGAGTGGGAAAATGCTGCTCGAGGGAAGAGAAAGGAGCTGGTGCCCTATACTATGCTGCCGCGAATCCTGTACAGAGCATGCGTGCAAACATGTCGAGCTACTGCAGAAGGTCTCTCTACCCATGGGAGGGGAGCTCAGACGTAAGCACGAACGGAAGGCGGGAGATGCAGGAAGCAACTTCCGGAATTAGATCGCAAAAAATGTTCAGGTGGATGATGAACATTTGGCAGGGGCGCTTTCCGCTTGAGAATTCGCTGGAGGTGCCTGCCGACACAAAAGATCATGGGTTGAAAACAGTAGGCGTGCGCTACTCGCTGGGAGCAAGACCAAGCCTCTATTTCAACTGTGCCTGCAAAGCTTAGCGACAGGATGGCTACCATGGCATAAGCCCCGTCAAGGCCCTGCCTGCTGTTTCTTCGCACCTCTTGTGTGTACCTGACATGGCCCTTCACATAGGCTTGTTCCTCGGTCAGCGATGACTGAAGTACATTTGTATGAACCATTCTGGGAGAATGCTGGTGTGGGGAACTCACTTGAAATATTCAGGAGCTGGGGAGTGGCCCCGACCAGAAAACGAAGGATGCCCGGCCGTAACCTACCAGCTGCGCTTAAGAAGCCACCCCGCTCTATTTGTTTTGGTGCGAGTATCGTTCGCAATGAAGTTGTCATCTTGTTCCACGAAGCACTGTCTGTGCCGTAGGCAGAGGTCAACTCAGAGCTTGCACTGCGACTTCTATGGTGCTCGAACATGCTCGAATGATCCAAGTTGATCCAAGTTTTCAATTATTGTCTCTCGTGAGAAACCGTGTCTGCACGGTTCAGCACGTGTGCATGCTGGGGGCAGCATGCACGTGAGTCGTAGATGTGACGACGCACCGCACGAAAAGTGCTTCATAGTTCTTGTGCGACATTGCCTTCGTAGGCCAGATGTCCAGCCTGGCGCCAGCCAATCTTGCATCGTAAACTCAGTAATTATGTTTTAACACCTGTCCAGAACCTTTTTGTTTCGGATTGAAGGACGAAGATTTTACTTGATCCAACTGCCAAATGGCCAACAGAACTGGACGTTGAGTTAGCAGTTGATATGCAATGACGTACAAGAGCGCAGGCATTTCCGGCAAACTCCTACGGGCTGTTCTCAACCGCTGGATCTTCAGTTATTCATTCAACGTGATTCGTGAGAAAATCCTGTGACTGTTGGCTTGATCGAGGTCGGGAATGTCTGGGAGTGGACTTCAGATCCCTTTCCAACGCAAAATAGGCTCGGTATGCCAGAGGGCAATGTCCCACTACACCGACCGCGGCTCATTTTTATGAGTTGGCCAGTCGTTCCTGCTTTGCAAAGGCAGGAGGAACCGCAATGGACACTGAAGGGCGGATCCTTCATTGACAGCCTTGAGGGAGAGTTCAATCACAAGGCCACGAGAAAGACTCCAGCGCTCTTCTTCGTGACAACCTTGTTGCCCAGAGGCGACCGTCGTGACCCGCATGGGCAACACTGCAGACAGTGGCAGTTACAACACTGGGTTTCGGTGCGTGCTGACCTTATGGGCCAAGAGCCCTGGCCCCCGGACAGCTCCATCGTTTCTCGCACTCCTGTGTCTGTCTCTGAGGCAGCTGGCAAAGGAGGTGGTGCGCGAAAACGCCCTCCGGACCAAAAAGTATTGCAGAAGCTGGCAGAGGACAGTCTACTTCAGCTTGTCCTTCCTTACCCCTTTGTCCTGCAAGCCTGGAGATGATCCAGGATGGTGGCATTGAAGCTGTGCAAGAGTATCTGCAGAAAAGCGGATCCAGTGCCCAGGCACGTATATTTTGCATCTAGTTTTCTCCTACTGCCACGAGCTTCCAAGAAGCCTTCAGTGCGTCTATCAAGATGTTGGCACCTCAACTCCCTTGCATAGATATGAGTAAGGCGCAAGTTTTCAGATGGGTGCGATCATGCTCGTTTCGTATTTCGGAGAGGCCTGATACGGCAACTGTTGGGGACATCGTGGAGGGCCGTCGTGGACTCGCAGATACCTTCGACAGCCACACAATCGGACAAGGTGTCGTTGTCCAACAGCGTAAAGGTTTTCGATCATATTATCGCACTTCTCCAAGCAGAGTTCGAGGGCGTTCAGCACGAGCAAAGTCAGGGTGAACTGGGCACTCGCTCTGAGGGCACTGATTGGAGGAGAGGCAGGGTGCTTGACCTCGAGCTCCCAATGGGCGCCTGCGAAGGTTTGGAATTGTCATTGTCTTAGAATGATGCGTGGTGGGGCCTCACGTAACCTTGAAATCGCCAGGGATTCCTCCAGTGCTCGGGGCTACGATGGGCTACGGCTACGGCGCAAAACACACACGGACCGGCAAGTAGTGAAAACCAGCACGGCAGCCTCTGGCAACGGCTTGTACATCAGCATGTGCAGTGTGCACACTGAGCATACGACCGACGGGAGTAGCGTAGACAAGTGAACTGCATGTATTGGGTGTGTGGACTGTTGCAGCCAGGTCTTCACTCCCTCGGAGTTGCAGAAAACACGAGAGGAGTTAAGAAAGCAGGCCATTTAGTGTTGTTGGGATTTGGGATTTGGCAGGGGGTCTCTGTTGCAGTTCCGAGAAAAAGGCCGGGTTCTGCATCGTTCTGTTGAGATGCGGCGGGGTTTGCAACGGGGTTTGTTTATGTGAATCGCTGCATGGACACATCGGAGTGCGGTGCCAAGTTCTTCATGGGGGATGCGGGGCTCCATTGCACATGCGTGTGTCTTGTGAGGGCTGCATTTTGAGTAGTCAGTCGTTTGAGGTTTCTGTGCGGGACAGTGTGTACGCAATTTCATGGAGAGCTCGGATGCACTGTCAAAAGATTCCTCGTCCGTCACTCTCAGTGTTTCAATCAGCTCCGTCATATTTTCATCTCAGCCGTCATTTGGAACTGTCTGAAATCAGCTTCACGGTTTGACCCCGACCTTTGCCGTCTTTTTGTTCCTGGATTCCCTGTCGTGTTCATCTTCGACTCTTTCTGTTCAACAGGTGCATCCGTAGTCTGCATTTTGCTGCCAGCTCATATCGCTGGATCTATCGCTGTTGGTCAAGCAACGTTTGCCTCCACGGTCGCCGCCAGTTCAGGAATCATCCCTCCGAAGCCCTGAAGAGCTGTGATGCTGTGGCATTGCTGGTATGTACAGATGCTGGCGGACAGAAAAGTAAACGGGTTTGGGTTTGTGCAAGTGGACAGGAGGATGTTCAATGTTCAAGTATTCTCAGACAGACTGAGTTTAGGTTCAGTTCGTCGAGTGCGAAGGGTGTGCAACTCAGAGAAATATGTGGCGAGGTGTGAAAGCTTCCGAAACCGGCGTAGTCCAACGTTTAGCACGGGAGGAGGAGCAAGAACTCTCTCCCTTTGTTGCCCTAGCCTCTGAAGAAACTTGGGCCTCCAAATCGGAGGCTTTGGTTTGCGGCTTTCGAACGAAAGTTGCCCCAAGCCCAGTCAGGAAACCGGGTTTGCAGGTCGGAGTCGGCCGCCCCCTCCATGCAGGTCAGTTGATCTCTCGTCTGCGCTCACAGACTGGAGTCTCCCTTAAAGTGCAGTGCGGAGCCCTAAACCGGCTGCCAACCGCAAAAGGACTGCAGACAAACCCACGCTATTCAAATCTTCTTCGAAAGCTTCAATAATCGTGGCCGCGGGCACCGATGATGTTGGCTTCTCCTCGGTTGCCATGTGGTCGCGGTTTTTCGGACTAAGCATGTTGCGATCTTCACTTTTTGGCAGAACAACTCAGACTCGTGAATTGGTGATGTGGCTCAAAAGCCACCTCATCCGAAGGATTGGTGGCAGATGCGATGTCAAGCTAGACGTGGCAGCTGAGGTGTGCAAAGTAGACCGCAAGATGAGTAAATCATGTCCAAAGCCACCCGAAAGATGCACCAAGTCAATCGCAGAATGATGATATCTGTCAGAGAAGGTGGGCCCGAAGCCTGATGCCCGCATGTCCGTGGCCCGGCTGTTGCTCTGCTGGAGCATGGTTCGGGGAGAGTGGAGCCGCTTGACGGACCTGGCGGACGCCGGCCTTGTGCGCCCGGCGGCACGGTCCGAGCACGTTGCAGCCTGGGATGAAGTTAATCAGGTGCTGCTGATCCATGGAGGAAGCAACCTGGAAGGCGACTTGTGGGCATTCGACGCCGCGTCCGAAGCATGGACCCGCACGGTGACGGCCGTGGCGCCGGCGGCTCGCGCTGCACATGCAGCTGGCTGGGATCCTGCCAATCATGCACTTTGGGTGCATGGCGGGTACAACAGCCAAACATTAGCTTGGTTTCGAGATGGATGGAGACTCCAATCCGGTGCGTGGACACTCGAGTTACACGATGCTGGGCCTTCCTCAAGAGAGGCGCACATTGCTGTCTGGGATGAAAGCACCGCTGCACTTTGGGTACACGGTGGTTGGACCGGTACGCGCCACCTGTCGGACTTGTGGAGGTACAACTCCAATGCCCACGGATGGCAGGAGTTGTTACTCAGCGGCACACCGTCAGGACGCTCATCTCATGTGGCAGTCTGGGATAGCACACGACATGCGATGTGGTTGCATGGTGGCTACGGGGATGCACTGCTGGCAGATCTGTGGACCCTACATGCAGCCACGCTCAGTTGGACAGAAGTGCCTTTTTCTGGAGGGCCCTCGCCGAGGTCGGGCCATACGGCAGTGTGGGATGACAGCAGCCGCCTGCTCTGGCTGCACGGTGGGAATGATGGCTTCCTCAGACGTGACCTCTGGAGATACGATTCCGTGGAAAACATGTGGAGTCTGATTGCGGAACATGCAGGCCCATCGGCGCGCTGGTCTCACGTGGCTGCTTGGGACGACCGCAACCAAATACTCTACATCCATGGAGGATACAATGGAAGCCTTTGTGGAGACCTCTGGTCGTTTTGGGTCACCACGACCTCGACGACGCAGACAGCGAGCTCGATATCCAGTTCCAGCAGCCAGACCTCCACTTCAAGCAGCATCTCGTGGACGAGCAGCAGTTCCAGCAGTAGCAGCAGCAGCTCCACAAGCGCGTCCAGCAGTACCTCAACAACTGCGACGTCTAGTACCAGTGCATCCAGCACCTCAAGCTCAACCAGCAGTACGAGCTGCAGCACAAGCAGCTACACCTCGACATCGAGCAGCACTTCAAGCTCAAGAAGCAGCTCAAGCAGCGTCAGCAGCAGTTCGTCGACATCCACCAGGAGTACATCAACAACTGCAACGTTCAGCACAAGCTCGTCAAGCACGTCTAGCTCCACCACTATCACCATCACATCCACGACAACGACTTCCAGGTCCAGCAGCAGTACCAGCCTCACACTTAGTTCTAGCAGCACATCACAAACAACGAGCAGCTCAAGCAGTATCAGCAGCAGCTCATCGACATCCACCAGTAGTACTTCTTCAACAGTAACATCTAGCACAAGTGCATCAAGCACATCCAGCTCCACCGGCACGACAAGCACTTCCACGACAACCACATCCAGGTCCAGCAGCAGTACCAGTCACACTTCCACTTCCCGCAGCACCTCAAGCACGAGCAGCAGTTCAAGCAGCCTCAGCAGCAGCTCGTCGACATCCACCACCAGCACTTCAGCAACCAGAACGTCTAGCACGAGTACGTCAAGCACATCCAGTCCCACCAGCACAACAACCACGTCCACGACATCCACATCCACTTCCAGCAGCAGTTCTAGCCACACTTCCACTTCCAGCAGCACCTCAAGCACCAGCAGCAGTTCAAGCACCATCAGCAGCAGCTCATCGACGTCTGCAAGCAGCACCTCGACTACGAGCACGTTTAGCACAAGCCTCTCAAGCACCTCCACTTCAACAAGCAGGAGCTCGACCAGCGAAACTCTGACATCCAGCACATCCAGCACTCGATCGTCCAGCACAATTTCAGCGACGCACACGACATCCACACCTACAACTTTCACAACCACCACAAGCACGTCGTCGTACACCGCCGTCGTCGTGGTAGCCCCAACGCCCAGTCAAATCATCTCTCGGGTTCTGCTGATCGTTACATGCGTCATCGTCCTGGCATTTGGCATGCTTATGCTGCTTATTGGCTTTTGTGCCAATCGGAGCTGTTGCATTCGCTGCACCATTTGGAGCCTTTGCTGTTTCGTTCGCGTGGTTCCCGTTCCTGCGGGGCTTCAAGAGCCGCGGCCATCAGTGCTCCCAGACAGAAAGGGAAGATACTGGAGAAGTCTCCAAGCTCCCGTTTTTGCCCGGCTGGACCCCTGCAGCAGGTCACCCTGTGCTCCACTGGTCGTGCTTGTTGACTTCGCAGGTACCTTGCGTCTAGCAAGAATGATAGGTACGAGAGCCTCGATACCAGTGAGGGTTCTGTAGAACGTTTCAGGGTTGGGGCTTTGGGGTTGAGGGTTCACGTGGTCTCATAAGCCGCTGCGAAACTGGCCGACACAGGTGCTCCACGGGTCAGTCCGAGGGTGTGGTTGGTGCCACGGTCGCCTTTGCCGCAATCTGTGCCAGCTGCGCGGCATGAGAGGGAGCCCCAGCCTTCACCCAAACTGCCTCAGCAGCCTCTTGCAGGGTTTTGCCCGCAGCGGTCAAGCGAAAGTTTGCCAGAACGGCCGACCCAGCAGTACCCACAGAACCGCATACTACCTGCATCTCCGGCATCTTGTCCCAGCATGGCCAGGCCAAAGAAGCAGCAGACCAGGCCACACCAGCTGCGAATCCAAGTGGTTCTGTGCACGGAGTGTCCCTCTGCGCTGCCGGCGGTGGCAAGCCAGCCTTCGGCTTCACGCAGCCAGCCGCGGGTACAGCTCGTCCCGGCACCTCCGCCAGCATGGCCGATGGACACACATCAACGAAGAGAAGCCAAGCCCTTCTTTCAGGAAATTGACGTGCTCCCACCATTGCCTTTGCCCTTCCTCCTCTGTCCATGCAGTGTCGGGGAAGGGGAGCACTGGATTCGGTATCCAACGAGTCCGATGCCAAAGGAGGTGGCGCATGGACAGCCAAGTCCACCCGCTCCCAGTTTCACACGGCTTGAGCCGCCTGCCAATCGACCTTGCCAGCGTGCGCCAGCGGCCCAACCAAGCGAGGTTGGAGCAATGCAGAGAGCATCCAGTCAGCCTCGTGTAGATCTGGTCCCAGCAAGCGTTGTGAATCTACTTGGCCTGAGCCGACGCCCGACAGACATGCCACTGCTGCATGAACCGCAGACCCTCAGCCCAAGCAGCCGAAGCCTTGGCTTCCGGCAGCCCGAGCTGCGGTCACCATGCGTTTTCCTCGATTCGCCACGCTCAAAACCCGAAGTTCCAGACTCGCCGTCTGTGCCTTCTTCACACTTGGGGCCTCCCACCGAGGCATTGGGAACCTTGAGCCTTGGAAGCACCCAGATCATCGGCGGGCAGATGTGGCGGTACAACAGCACCCCGGCCTGGAGCCAATCGCGCAGCACACGGATCGAGCGCTCTGTTTCGATGTCGCCCGGGCCCGGCAACTATGACAACCCCGAGGAGCTGAGCTTCGACACGTACATGCGACAGCGGCTGAAAACCTTCCAGGTGCAGAAAGAAGCGGGAAGGAGGATCGCAAAAGAAGCAAAGGATCGCGAAGCCAAGAAGCAATCCCAGAGCCCCGGTCTGCACAGATGTTGGCAGCAGGGTTACATTTGGGAGATTTGATTGGGTTTCCAGAATGCGAGTTATGGATTACATTCGGCGCCACTTTGCTTTGCAAAGCTTTACTCCACGCTGTGTCACCACTTACTGTATGCTGTGGGAGGAGAGAGAGAGAGAAGCATGCTCTTCTCCTTCATGGATCCTTTCTCCTGGGGGAATGAGTGAGTTGTCGTTTCACGCTCCCTTCTTAAACAAGGGTGATCCAATCGGCTCGGTGGGCTTGACACACCTTCTATTCCCCCGTAGAACAGAACAGAACAGAGCCAAGGAAGCGAGCAATTCCTTTGTCTTTGGTGAAGAAGAAGAAGAAGCTAGAGAGAGAGAGAAGGGGAGAGAGAAACCCTGCACCTGTGCAAGAAAGAGAGGCAGAATGATTTCATGCTAGAAGGTGATCAATTTGGCTAGATTCTGCATCGTAGTCGTAGTCGTGAGTTTAGCGTTAGCATGAAAGCCGAGAGACAAAGATACGGAGACTGCTGGCAGTGCCCAGCATCTGCAGTTGAGAATACAAGGCGGCTAACGGCCAATGTATGATCGGGGTTCCGGCGAAATTTACGTGGAACGCTTGCGAAGGGGGAGGGCGCACTCCCAATCCCACAAATTAAAAACTCAAAGAAGAGAGAGAGAGAGAGAGACAGAGATCGGCAAGTTCTCCAGGCACAAACGGAAGGAAGGAAGGGAGTGCAGCGATACAACTAGTGGGTGTGCACTCGTTGGTGGGTCCGACCGACTCTCCAACCCAACGAAAAAAGAAAACCGACGCCCGTCATTCCTGATGATGGGAGTCCAGCCGGTAAAGCAACCTCATTCAGGGCTGTTTACCTTAGCGTCTTTATGTAGGAGGTCCACTCTAGGTCCCTAGGTCTTCACAGCACTGGCTTTTCTGAATGGTTTTGGTGCATTGAAATTATGAGATTCTTGCCCGGCCACAGGCTGGGTTTCCTTGATAAATTAATTCTTCATTTATTCTTCATTTCGGTTATCATTTATTCTTCATTGGTTTCATCATTCTTGGGAGCAGCCTCGTTTTTTCATCACTTGGAATTCCCTACAAATCTCTGAGCTTCCCAGGAATGATGGACCAAACGAAGGCCAAAATGATGAAAATTACTACTGGTTTTACTACTTTTTTACTTCTAAGGAGCTCCCATTCCCAAAAACTCCGGCCGAGGGCTCTGGCCAAGGAACCCCACCAGAAATCTTCATTTTTTCTTCATGTGTGGTTTTTGCTTCGAATCCTAGGAATCTCTGAGATTCCTAGGAAATGATGGAGCAAACGAAGGCCAAAATGATGAAAAAATGATGACCAAAATGATGAAAAAATGAAGATTCCTCGAGGCATTCCCAAAAACTCCAGCCGAGGGCTCTGGCCAAGGAACCCCACCAGAAATCTTAATTTTTTCTTCATGTTTTCATCGTTTTTGTAGTTTTTGCTCCGAATCCTACGAATCTCTGAGATTCCTAGGAAATGATGGAGCAAACGAAGGCCAAAATGATGAAAAAATGATGACCAAAATGGTGAAAAAATGAAGATTCCTCGAGGCATTCCCAAAAACTCCGGCCGAGGGCTCTGGCCAAAGAACCCCACCAGAAATCTTCATTTTTTCTTCATTTTTCATCGTTTTTTGTGGTTTTTGCTTCGAATCCTACGAATCTCTGAGAGTCCTAGGAAATGATGGAGCAAACGAAGGCCAAAATGATGAAAAAATGATGACCAAAATGATGAAAAAATGAAGATTCCTCGAGGCATTCCCAAAAACTCCGGCCGAGGGCTCTGGCCAA
>BGNK01000450.1:83323-148575 GCA_003297005.1 Symbiodinium sp. clade A Y106
TGATGAAAAAATGATGACCAAAATGATGAAAAAATGAAGATTCCTCGAGGCATTCCCAAAAACTCCAGCCGAGGGCTCTGGCCAAGGAACCCCACCAGAAATCTTAATTTTTTCTTCATTTTTTCATCGTTTTTGTGGTTTTTGCTTCGAATCCTAGGAATCTCTGAGATTCCTAGGAAATGATGGAGCAAACGAAGGCCAAAGTGATGAAAAAATGATGACCAAAATGATGAAAAAATGAAGATTCCTCGAGGCATTCCCAAAAACTCCGGCCGAGGGCTCTGGCCAAAGAACACCACCAGAAATCTTCATTTTTTCTTCATTTTTTCATCGTTTTTGTGGTTTTTGCTTCGAATCCTACGAATCTTTGAGATTCCTAGGACATGATGGAGCAAACGAAGGCCAAAAATGATGAAAAAATGATGACCAAATGATGAAAAAATGAAGATTCCTCGAGGCATTCCCAAAAACTCCGGCCGAGGGCTCTGGCCAAGGAACCCCACCAGAAATCTTCATTTTTTCTTCATTTTTTCATCGTTTTTGTGGATTTCGCTTGGAATTCCTAGGAATTCCCTACACATCTCTGAGCTTCCCAGGACATGATGGACCAAACGAAGGCCAAAATGATGAAAAAATGATGACCAAAATGATGAAAAAATGAAGAATTAATTCTTTTTAACTTCCCAGCCTCTCCACACGAGATTCTCATAACATTCTCACTTCACTTCACTTCACTTCGCTCTCTCTCTCTCTCTCCCTCTCTTCCCTCCTTCCTTCCTTCGGGCAGAGATCGCAAAGCGAACCCCGGCCAAGGCTCCCCCTTCCCCGTTTGTACGGTGAAAAGGCTTTGGGGTTTTCAGTGATAGGGTCTTTTCCCCCAGAGGTCGGTGCAGACGTTGGCGTGTGCCTGGCAAGAAACCATCCCTCCCTGAACTTTAGCCCGCATCCCGGCCTCATCACCGCGCTCTCTGAAGCCTTGTCCTTGCCCCTCACCAGGCACATTCCCCCTTGCAAAAACAATGGCTTGGGCGTGGTTCCCCCGCCTTGGTTGTTAAAGCAACACAGGAACACAGAAACGTTCAGGTCACAACTACAGGCGGGTTCCCCAGCACGTAAGCAACATCACAGTTTCAGGCCAGTGGAGAGAAGTTCAAATTGCGCCCCCAGTCAAGAGCAGGATCGAATTGGTAGAAAATTCCCATTAGAGGTGCACAGTGTGCGCCCAAAGTGCAGTTAAGGAGGGGCGAGGTGCGCCCCAGACAGTGGTGGTGGTTTGTGGCTCTGCGGCCCGTCCAATTAAGCTTGTCTGTTGCAAGCGTGACTGGGACAACAACATAGAAAAGATTAGATACATAAGCGTAGTAAGCTGAAACACCATCTCCCCCACAAGCACTTCACAAAGTCGCTGGAGAAAAACTCTCTCTCTCTCTCTTCCTCTTCTTCTGCTTCTTCTTCCACCGGGGCAGAGTTCGCAAAGCGAACCCCGTTTGTACGGTGGAAGAGGCTTTGGGGTTTTCAGCGGCAGGGTCTTTACCCCCAGCGGTCGGTGCAGACGGTGGCGTGTGCCTGGCAAGAAACCATCCCTCCCTGAACTTTAGCCCGCATCCCGGCCTCATCACCGCGCTCTCTGAAATAGCCCCTCACCAGGCACATTCCCCTTGCGAAAACAGTGGCTTGAGCGTGGTTCCCCGCCTTGGCTGTTAAAGCAACACAGGAACATAGAGACGTACAGGTCACAACTACAGGCGGGTTCCCCAGCATGTAAGCAACATCACAGTTTCAGGCCAGTGGGGAGAAGTTCAAATTGCGCCCCCAGTNTGTTAAAGCAACACAGGAACATAGAGACGTACAGGTCACAACTACAGGCGGGTTCCCCAGCATGTAAGCAACATCACAGTTTCAGGCCAGTGGGGAGAAGTTCAAATTGCGCCCCCAGTCAAGAGCAGGATCGAATCGAATTGGTAGAAAATTCCCATTAAAGGTGCACAGTGTGCGCCCAAAGTGCAGTTAAAGAGGGGCGAGGTGCGCCCGAGACAGTGTGGTGGTTTGTGGCTCTGCGGCCCGTCCAATTAAGCTTGTCTGTTGCAAGCGTGACTGGGACAACAACATAGAACAGATTAGATACGCAAGCGTAGTAAGCTGAAACACCATCTCCCCCACAAGCACTTCACAAAGTCACTGGAGAAACTCTCTCTCTCACTCACTCTCTCTCTCTCTCGCTCTCTCTCTCTTCTTCTTCTTCTTCCACCGGGACAGAGTTCGCAAAGCGAACCCCGTTTGTACGGTGGAAGAGGCTTTGGGGTTTTCAGTGGCACGGTGCAGACGGTGGCGTGTGCATGGCAAGAAACCATCCCTCCCTGAACTTTAGCCCGCATCCCGGCCTCATCACCGCGCTCTCTGAAATCTTGTCCTTAGCCCCTCACCAGGCACATTCCCCTTGCGAAAACAGTGGCTTGAGCGTGGTTCCCCCGCCTTGGTTGTTAAAGCAACACAGGAACATAGAGACGTACAGGTCACAACTACAGGCGGGTTCCCCAGCATGTAAGCAACATCACAGTTTCAGGCCAGTGGNCTTGAGCGTGGTTCCCCCGCCTTGGTTGTTAAAGCAACACAGGAACATAGAGACGTACAGGTCACAACTACAGGCGGGTTCCCCAGCATGTAAGCAACATCACAGTTTCAGGCCAGTGGAGAGAAGTTCAAATTGCGCCCCCAGTCAAGGGCAGGATCGAATTGGTAGAAAATTCCCATTAGGGGTGCAGAGTGTTGAAGAGCGGCGAGGTGCGCGCGCCCCAGATAGTGTGGTGGTTTATGACTCAGCGGCCCGTCCAATTAGGCTTGTCTGTTGCAATCTTTCTTTCGCCAGGGCTATGGTGCAGGGGCTTTACTCTCTCTCTCTCTCTCTCTTCGTCTACACCTGCGCCCTGCTTAACATTAAAACAATCCGGACGGCAGGCGAGCAAAAGGCATTACTCATCCATGACTGAGGCTGCCGCAGTTCCTGCACCTGAGGCATGAACCAGCTGTGTGATTGAAGTTCATCCGACCTTTTGCTCCATGGCCTCCTCAACAGCTCTTCTGGGGCTCTTCTTGCGCTTCATGAGATGCCTCGACATGAGTTTCCGCAGGGTGGCAGTCGAAAGGCAACAGGGCAACAAAGTCAGATACTGCTCTGCCCCAATGCTGCGAGGTAACCTCTGAATGTCCGCAGTAGTTAGCTTCTTGCCGGAGGCATCAAGCTTCTTCACGAAGAGCTCGGCTAGCTCCTCTGTGACTGCGCATGTGCAAGAAGAACAGCGTTTCGTCTAACAAGCTCGCGAAATTGCCCTTTGCCAAAAACATCTGAAATCGAGGGGCAGGCACAGCTTTCCCGGTGCAAAGCGCTGGTACACATCTGGACACCATACTGTGAAGCCTTCTCGGCATCCTCTTAATTCCTCTGCCAAGGCTTTGATCGTCTTTGAATCATCTTGAATCTGGAGTTTCTCGATATTTCACATGTTCCTGGCATTCGCTTAGCACATGCATTGTGCTACGTCCGCGCTCGGCCTCCTGATCTGAATTCTCTCCCCATACTGTAGCGCGCTCTCTCCGAGCAGAAAATAGCCTTTCGTGAACCTACACACGACAGCGAATACTGGCTGCTTTCTGCCTTCTATATCTCAACTCAGGCTCCTTCCAATGGTCCCTGCCCCTGCCCTTCCGTCCTCGGTGGAAAGCTTTGTGAGCGTGGCATCGCCTGCAAAGCGCAAGTGACAGCTTGTGTCAGCATCCCTGTCGGGGCAAGCTCTCATGCTCTCCGGCAAGTTTCGGCACCTTCATCGGGCATTGTCTTGCCACTTTCTGGAGACCTGAGGCTAGTTTCCATCCCGCAAGCGACCAAGAGAAGCATGCAGATGAGCGGCGAGGCAGAGGTGGAACCTCCGAAGTCGGCATAGAACCTTTTGGCCGACGCCCCGTTTGCCCAGTGGTTCCAAGTGAAGTCACATTCAGCTCAGATCTGGCCGCCAGGGCTCCGAGTGAAGAGACGTTGGATCTGGTCTGGCACTGCTGGCTTGAACTCCAGTTCCTGGAACTAAGAACTCTGAGAACTAGGAACCACGACCCTAGACAGTCGATGGAGCGGGCCGACAGCGGTGCGACGCGAAATGAAGCCACAAAATGCCGGCCCTGTCTTGCCGAGTGTCGTAATCAATGCGGCCGCTCCGCAAAAGGGCAGGATCAAGAGCATCTTGCAGAAAGGGAAGAGGTTGTGAGTTGTGAAGTTGCAGGACTCGATTCCAAGCCTCGATCGTTCGTCGTCATGAAAAGGAGTCTTCCGGTGGTGGCCGTGGGACCATCCTGCAGGCTGCTGCGAGTGGTGAGAGTGCTATAATATTATAGCTATAGATATAGATAGGTATGTGTATATATATATACACGTACATACATACATATACATACATATATTAGATTGTATTATATTATAAACTCTTAGACTGGACGCTGCAGCTCTACTTGTCGGGATGTCCAGCGCATTCAGGAGCCCGGAGAGGGTGAGGCGTCCTGACAGCTGGCTGCATTTAACGAGCTTAAACGGAGCAAAACCTGCCTCGACGGCTTTTCTCGTAGCTCTTGTCTGAACTGTCCTTGTCCTGCAGGAACCCAAACAGTCAAACACAAAGCTAGTCTGCACTGAACTCTGCTGCATTCAAGCATGATGCAGCAAAACATACAGTACTCTCTGAACAGAACCAGCAAAGCCAACATATTATGCCAACATGTGTGTAGCGGATGACGGTCAGTCCCTGTCGGCTGGGCTGGACTCGCCAGCAGTGTCTTGCAACTGTCGATGGCCTGCCCGTCTCAACCACGCAAGGTGTTTCGACTTGTGCTGACAATGCCAAGCAGCGATTGAGCACAGCTGAGTGTAGCAGGTCTACGTCCTCCATGGACATGGACATTGGCGTCCCACGCAAGGCAGTTCAACAACTTACCCACGTCCTCCAGTAAGAGTATGGTCGGTGGGTCGTGCATGCCGTACTGCCTGGGCAAGGCTTGATTGACAACATCCCGAGGCTGTGCCAGTTATCATCCTAAGCCAAGCAACCTCAGACAACACACGACAAGGAACTCCAAGTCTCTTCAAAGTTGCAGCCCTTGATGGGATCTACTTGTGGCTTGAAACCCTGAAAGATCCCGAGTGGCAGTAGCGAGCTCAGCACTTCGTCGTTCATTCGCTCGGAAGAGAAGCCTCAGGCCGCTAGAAGCGACGGGAGATGCAGATGTCTGGCTCGAGCACATAATAATACTAATAATAATAATAATAATAATAATAATAATAATAATAATTAATGCTAATACTAAAAATAATCATACTAACAATAATGACAGTAACGCCACGAGAGCTCTGGACAACACTGTGCTACATTTGCGCACGGACCCCCTGTCTCTACGATGTTCCTTCCGATCTGGCTGGACATCTTTGACATCGATGTAGCTACTGCCCATCTGTCTATCGGTGCGACCGGTCATAGCAGACTAGAAATTTAAACTCTGAATTCTGTAAGGCTGGACTGAACTTGCTTTTGACCGCTTTCGTAGGTCAGGAGACTCATCATGTAGATGGGCAGGCGCAGTTCGGAGGCGACAGCCATGATCAAGGAGCTTTTGCCTGGGAGACAAGCTCAGGAGCGATTGAGAACGAACGGAAGGAATAACTTCAGGGAGCGCGGCTGCTGGAAGCTGTGCTGACTTCTGCATGACCGGCACCGATCGGCACAGGCAAGTGCTGGAGAAGCTGCGGAACAGTAGGAGTGACTCGGAAAACTTGTCTGCTTACCTACACCCAGCAATCCACAACTATTCGAGGGCAATCTGGTTGTTTGCAGCTTGACCCTACCTCCCTTTATCAAAGAACGAAGCGCGGTATCTGAGATATTCTGAGATCTGCCTCAATGCTCCCAGCGATTTTGGCCAAAAACATGCTCGTGCAGTCAAGGATCCTCCTCCTGGAACGCCATACAGCAGGTAGCCTCTTCGATAAGGTATGCCACGTTCTGTATACCAGGTTTCCGAGTTGAGAAACTCCCGGGCATCTTCCAGAAGGGCCTCCGAAGGTCGGAGTTAACTCACGGCCCGTTCTCTGCTCGTCCAGAGCCTCTGCTTGGTCGATGCCCGTGCTTCCAGCAACGCAGCGAGGCAACCTTACACTCTACATCTGGTTCGAAGCTTCGACAGCCTCCCGGCACAAAGCCTGAAGGCACTGCCTGGTTCAATTCACGGACAATGCCTCCTACCTCCTCCAGAACTCCAGAACTGAGGATACACATGGAAACAAGCGCCACACCTTCAAAGCCGAGCAACACAACGGAGGAGATTGACCGACCGGGCTGTTTTCGGTCCTTGTCCTGTCTTTGTGTACTTTCACTCAAGAAAGACCAACAACACTGCATGTTGCCGGTGTCGCACATTTTCTTACCCAGCACGTCTCCTGCGGGTGCAGCCAGTTGAGGCCATGCTCCTTTCCGAAGTCGTAGACTTGCACAACCGTCAGAAATTTCCTTGGCTAGAAGTGAACTACTTGGACGGTCGATACCATTAGAAGCAGAGTACCGAGCATCCAGCTTTCAGACCAGCTCTAAAACTTGCAAGGCTGAGGGTTTCGACATGACATGGTTCCACACCTGTACTACAGAATCCCGTGTTCCTGACACATTTCAAGCTTGGTGTCTCCCGCTTGCGCCGCTGAATCTCACGACCTTCCTCCAGCATGTTCTCCAAGACCACCTCAGCTCAGGCAACATGCGTCGGCATTCTGCTAAAACCTTCGATCACCAATCAGCTCGCCTAGCACTGGCAGCAACACTAGGAAGCGTTGGATTGTCAACGGCCCAGACTAAGCTCGGTTTGTTGGGGTAGGCCTTGAGGCCAAGCTAACTGAAAGCACACCTGATGTCATGAGCACAAGAACCTTGCTTCTGGTGGTCCCCTGCACATCGAAGTGAACGAAACTCTTGTTAACATTGTCTTGAGTTGCAATGTTCGTTTTAGGCACTTGCTGTCTGAAGCTTCTCGGTCCCGTGCCTTGTCTCGACCAAGGATGGAGACGGTGGCGCGATTTCCGCCAGAGCCCTGGCGGCTCTCAAATTTTGTGCGAGCAGGAGGCCTACTGTACAGAGAACAGTCGGAGGGGCCATACCAGTCTACTCAGAGGCTCGTTGGTTGGTACATGTTGCCGTCGTCTTTCAACCAGGCTCCCAGTCGGTACTAGTGCTTGGGAGTACTTGGCGGACCACCTCGCGGCTCTCGCGCGTGATCCACCTCATCACGGACCAAGTCTTGCTTACAGCAGGAATCAACTGACCTTGATGGATGTTGGTTCCTGCTGCTTCCTGGCTTTCGGCTCATCTTGACTCAAGAAGTCACTGCACATCAACTCGACCAATTCAGCATCCGAGCTACACCCACTGACTGGATCCATCTGGTCTTTGGCACCTTGGTTTGGAAGTTCTGATCCTTGTCGAAGATGCTTGTGCATCGGCAACGCCCAGTTAAGGTCCATGCCGTAGCCGGGACGTTACCTTTATCTCCGGCTCGTACTCATAGCCTTGGAAAAACAATGGCACCGAGAGGAGGCAAAACCGAAGCCTGACATAAGTTTTCTGTATGCGTTCTACAAGCACAACCTTTAACTGAAATACCAAGCTGCGGGTGGCTTTGCCCTCGGAGCGCTGGCCATAGAGCCACAGCTCCGAGGCATCGTGGATAGCCGGCTGCTCTCGCAGCCAAGCAAGAACAAGGTCAGCCTCCTTTGGTCTGCAGAGGATTCCGAGCTGTCTGAGTAGACTGGGTGTGGGAAGGTGGACATCTCAATCGAACATTGGTGTCAGCGTCAGGTTCTGTGGGATGCATCAACCGCAGATAAGGCAACTGCAAAACAAACAAGCAGACCGCCAAGCAAGCTTCAAACTTGGCTGGCCTTCTCATTCAGCCGCACTGTCATCCAGAGTCGGCGAACTGCCCAATCACCTGCTTCTTGAACATAGGCTCACATACAGTAGCTTCAAGATTGTAACGTCGTTGGCCAGCACAGCACTATACAGCACTGTTACACAGCTGAGCCAGAGAACAACAACACCATGCAGCAGAAAAAATATCTGCGGGGATCCTAGTGTAACAGCATAGTGGTAGCTGCTCGTTCGAGACTCTCTGCCTGACGAGTCAACACTTCGTCTACCTACCTGCAATGCGCGACTTGCACCAGGCAGCGAGCGTCCTGTGACATTTACTGAAGGCAAACTACCAAGAGATCGCAACCGCCAGATCCAACAGGGTGTCTGCTCTGCAGAGCTTACACGAGCCCTCGCTCAAGATCATTTCACATGCGCTACATGAATCAGTGAGCTGCATCGCAACACCTACCTCTAGGCCAGCACTCCTGTTTGCATGCCAAGCAGCAAAACGATTGAAAAATTTTCGAGGAAGCATCGCGTGCAATTCCCACTGCCTGATGCAAGCCGCAAGCACAGCACACGCTCGGCACACCAAAACGAAGATACACCAGAGAAGGGCTTGCATAGGCTGTCTCGATCGCAAGCAAGCTGCGGAGATGGCAACGGTCCCAGCGATGTGGTCGCTGGCATTCAAGAACTTCATGACAGTTCGCACCTGGTTTGCAGCGTCTGACCAAAATCAATCAGGGTTGCTTAGATTGGGGGGCATCCACCCTCATCATATATTGATATGATCAGCTAAACAGGGTCGCTCCATGAACACGAAGGTACACAAAACAGCAAGAAGAATGACACGGAAGACGCAACACCTTGCATCCACCAGCCATCTGTTGCTCTATTCGATCAATCTGCAGTCAGGATGACTTCCGGTAAGGGGATTATCCGAGACCCTCTCGCACTGCACTGATAGCGTGATACAGTCGCGCGTTTGATCTGGGGCGCATCTGTCTCTGAGGCCGCTGCCCATTGTCTCAGCAGCAAAAAGAGGTAGAGCTGCATGGCTCACAGCCCACAGCTTAAACACTTCTCAACGCTGCCGCGTCTAGTCTGGACCGTTACGGGCCTGTGATAGGGTCGCGTTGTGCTTAGCTACGCTGATGCTACGACATCGTTCCGAAATCCAGAATGACTGACCGGTTCATCTCATGGTAGGTTTAGTTTGTTTAGTGTATTTCACCAGGTGGTGTCAGCTTTACCCCGATCTCCGGAGCATCCTGGATATCCTGGCTACCGTTTCCGGCAAGCTTGAAACCATCAGCAAGGTTGCGGCAACAGCTGCAGTTTCAAGACACTGTCAACTGCCTTGTAGCTTTGCGCAAATGTCGACACAATTCAGCAGTTATGCTTCCCCCGTGCTGTGCCTTCAACTCACGTGTCAAGAGGTTGGTAAACTGCGCGTTGTGTATCTCGGCCTGCAATGAGCAGCAAGCCGGCGCGGCTTTCGCTTGTGGTATTCTCGGGTGCATGCGCCCCACACTAATCACCTGACATGCTCTGATAGTCGTGTGTTGTCTGTCAGTCGACAGCCTGTCCCTGCTTAAATCGTAAGCCGCGGCAGATCCCCGTCGAGGTTTATGCAATGGCACCCTGTCTCACGACCCCACTGGCGTTCGAGACTTTTGAGGTGTAGGCGGTCTCAGAGAAAGCTGTCAATCGAACAAGCATGCATAGTAGCATAGTAGCATAGTGCACTGCTATTTCATCTATTCCTGGTGCCCTTATCCTCGGAGTCCAGTCAGGCCGTACGCTGCCTTGGCCACTGAACTCGCAAGCATGGCCAGATGCGCAGAAGTAAGATATACCTGGCTTCCACTTCCGGTGATCACGTTCGGTTTTGGGCTCAGGGATTTAGAACTTTCCTGCAGACCTGGGGATCAAACCCTCGGCTCTGCACAGGTCCAAGTCGGATTGCGTCACCAGGCCCTTAAGCGCTGTACTGCCGTTTAAACTATCGTTCGGAAAAAACATGCCGCAGGGACCAGGTTTGCACAAATGCGCGGAAGCAATGCCTGAACCTTTGGAGCCAGGCGGAGTCACAACTTCTACTGTAGGACTCGAAGCCATGAAGGGTAACCAATGAAAGTGCGAGGGCGCCAGGCTTGACGTTCAAGATGCTTGGACAGGACAAAAGCTCGCAAGCTGGGCCCTCCTGCCAGCTGCTTATCCAGGCGCCTTTGGCTGCACAGCGTCTCAGCAAGTTGCGCTTCGAAAGTGTGGAAGGCCTGGATCTCGCCATGCCGTTCAGGATGAGGGACACGTCATGCATTGCCAACGAGTCGGACAGTTCCTGCAGCAGGTCAGCGGGGAGCCAAATGCCACACGAATCTTCCCAGCAATGTTGAGGCTCTCAAATTTTCAATACCAGTCCTTCGTTCGCTTCGTCAGCGCGGCCCACCATGCCTCGTCGTCGAGGCCCTCTCCTCGGCATGCTAACGGCCAGAACTACAGATTGCTTATCCCCACCCTCGCATACACAAGCCTCGCATGACGGATGATTGTTGCTTCTGAACCATGCTAATGACTCAAACATGCACATGCAGCTACTCTTATCCTGCCGTCGTGCTGATGTCAGACGAGAGTGCTCGCGGGGGTGCCCATAGTTTCGGGGTTCTAGCTTCCCCAGTTTCGGCACAGCGGGAGTCAGTTTCGGAACGCGGGCCTGTCAGTTTCAGTTTCGGACGGGGGCGAAGGTCTCAAAACGACCATGGCGCGAGACCGAAACTGAGCATGTCCTGATCCGAATCTGTCCCGGAACATGTTCCGAAACTCCTCGAAAACTCGAAAATCCTGAAACTCACAACATCCGTGCTCGCGGTGCGCTTACCGTGGCCCGAGCTTGCTGCCGCCGTGGCGGCACGTCCAAGTCCTGCCCCACTGCAGCATCAGAGATGCTCGTTGTGCCGGATCATTTGCCAAGTGCCTCTCCCTGGGGTAAGGGTCAGCCAGCCAGGCTCGGCTCACTGAGCTTTGCAACTGAATCAAGGACTTCATGAAAGGCAGGTCAACCACAAGATGAGCACGGGAGTGTGCTGCGAATTCCTGCAGTAGATGGGGCAACCTACCGAGGCTGGTCTTTTAGCGGAGCATCCGCACACGAGAGGCATTCAACTGTCTGTCGCGGCAACTAAAGACTGAGAGACACAGAGATTTGGAGTGAGGTCAAGCCCTGGCAATCAGGTTGGAGGGCAGATGAAAAAGTTGCCTTCGAAGTTGGCCAATTTGAGAGCGGCCTTGCGTGGAAAGGCCTCGACTCCATGCAGACTTCACAAGCCTAAAATCTGAAGGTTTTGCCGACCTCCATTGAGTCATTGAGCCCGAGTTAGCAGATCAAATCAAGTGCCAGCTCCTTCGCCATCTAATTCTGCTGGATCTCTCAGCAAAGCCAAAGCTCCCAGCAGCCTCGCAGAACCCAATTTCGGGTAAGGTGGATGTACATAATACAGTATAACTGTCTATCTAGCTATCTTTAATTAATTAATTAATTAATTAACATATATATATATGCATATGTATATATCTCTGTCTATCTGTCTATCTGTTTACCTACATTATTTACATACTTTTCTTCTAGGGTAGATTCCGAAAGATGGGCTTCAAAGTTTATGTGAGTGTAAGGAACGGGTTCTGAAAGTGCTACACGGCTCCCAAGCCTGTTGGGAAGCGCCCCGGTGTTTCGCGGCCTGCGAACGGAAAAGGTAAAGCTGGCCCTGGCTCTTAAGAATAATGTTATTGTCACTGTTATTGTTGTTATTGCAATTATTGTTATTATTATTGCTATTATTAATTATGACTATTGATTGACTTCACCGGCCAATGAGTAATGTACACAGTGATCAGCTGACCTGGCAGTTGTCGTATCAGGCGTGGGTTGAGGTTGCTTCCCGAGCTGACACCCAACCCGTCCACATCAGAGCTGTTGCAGATCTACTTCTGTGGAGGCGTCGGGACTTTTCTGCACCCTCCTGCAAGGAGCAGTGTGTAGTACTGCCCTCTCTCGCATCGTCATCTCGCTCTGCAGCTGCAGCAGGCCTTCGTGGTCGGGCAGGCCTGAGTTGCAATGCGAATCCTAGAAAACGCGGACAGCTGTGCGAACGGAGGCAGAGCTACGACGAGATCTCGACAGCGGGATATCTTAGCCGATACTGCGGGCGGAAGAAGTCCCATGACCGGGGCACGGGCTGCAGAACTTCTGCTGCCCAATTCCGACCAAAGGGAGCATCCTGCCATACATCTGCGTGTCAAGACTGTCCCAGCCATCACACCGCCCCGTGCCTCTGCACTTTGGCCCTGAGCATAGCCTTGGCGGATGGCAACTGCGAAACCGAGCACATGCCTGCCTGGGCAGGGGGCCTGCAGAGCGCGAACAGCATGGCCACACCTCAGGCAAAGTACAATCATCGCCACACTCCCTCAACCCATGGATTCAGTAAGTCATCTAGTGCAGAAGTGTCAATGCCAACAAAACCACAAAACACAACAGCGTTCTTTTCGGTCGCTGTGGCATGGGTATCCACCGCTGAAGCAAAGGCGGCGTGCAGCTACCGGAAAGCCAATAAGACTGACGCGCGACACGGTAAGCCCGAGCTTCTGAACAAGTGCCACAAGCCAGGTGCAGTGCTCAAACATACCCGCAAGGTGACGCGCTCACGGCTCGTGTTCAAAAGGTCGGCAACTGTGTAAAGGGGACTGCACTCGGCTGCTGCACTGCAGCACAGGCAAATCCAGAATATTTCAGCAAGCGTTGCGGGACGCTGCTTGCGGACACAAGCACCAGCGCAGTGCTGCATCGCCGCTAGGACGGGAGCTCGGAAGCACCGCAAGATGCACATCTGGTGTTGCAGGCGGGGTCTCCGATTCTGAGGTGTAAGATTGAGCAGACCGACCTGGATGGTACTCAGGCTGGTTCTGCGGTGACGAAGAAACCTACTTGGCTCCAGCCATAGACTGGAGCTCAGCGCACGATTTTGAGATTGCGGGGCTCATCCCCATCTTGTGCACGTAGTCCTCACTTTCTCTTTCGGAAAGCAACTTGACAAGAGGCCGGGAAAGCTGGTGGCATGTGCTGCTCTCTTTTTCGGTGCACCCCGCGGCGTCCCCGGCAACTGGGAGCAGTAGTAGCACATGGAGGCTCGGGCCGTAATAACAAGGGATGGGGACATCTCAGCCCTTCCCGGAACCTTTCGGAGGGGCTTGGACTTCCGCCTGAACGATCGGCCCACCCCTTGCTGGATGCTTTTAACTCTCGACTTGCCAGACCTACAGGCCACAGAATGTCACCCACGCGCTCCTCCGTGAAGCCGATGTGCGATCGTTCAAAAGTCATCCTGAGCGAGAAGCGCTGGTGGGTTGCCGTCATGACTTGGCTTACACTCCAGATATGCAAACATGCAGGCAGACCTCCTTGCAATTGTGATAGGCAAGGCTCACTCCGGGTCTCACCTGCAGATACGGCAGGTCCTCATTCTTCACACCACCTGGCCACTTGGATTTCAGGCCCAAGCGCTTGCAGCGTTCTACGCGTAATCCAAGGCACGATAGTATGCAAGAAGAACCCGGCACACTGCCTGGTCTGATGAGTCACGGAAGCGCACATGCCGGCAATGCCGATGTGAGAAGACACTAACCTGCTGCCAGAAAAAACCACACGCCTTGTCGCAAACAATGAGAACATTGCCAATAATCTGCTCCAGCCGTAAGACCAGGAAAGAAAGTCGGAAGAGCACATCCTCTCAGCAGCGGCTTCTTGAAGATCTAACGAGCTACAGAATCCTGCAAAAGACAAAGCGATGGATGCTTGCAATGCTGTTCCAAGAGCACGCCCGACCTGGTAGCTCTCGCCACCGACACCCGGATAGCGGTAGTTGAGCTTGTCTCGCTGCCGGGCCGAAAATTCCTGCAACACCGAGAAAAGCGCCACGGCAGGGTCCCTCCCGTCCGGCTTTCGGCCTCCGGATAGAAGTCTTTGAACTCCTCGTAGGAGAGACTGTCCAGATCACCAGCACAAAGCTCGTTGAGCCGCTGCAGCTTCAAGACCTAAGCAAGAAAGGCACTTAAAGGCGCTCCCTCCCCCTCTGCTTCGATTCGCCTTCCATCCTTGAGGCATCCACTTTCCGCGACTTTTGACCAGATACGGGACGTATGGCCTGGCAGTCCCTACGTTCCGATCCTTCCGAGAGATGGAAGCCAAGCGTGGCCTTGAGAGCTTCGACGGTTTGCAGGTGTCTGGTCAGCGTGCCACACATTACCTGGCTGGCAGGTGAAGTTGTGAAGCAAGCCAGAAGAGCCAGTAGAGGCTTCATCACACAAGCAACCTTAGTATTCTGGCTGACTAGGCTCAGCCGTTAGTTTGCGAGGCAATAAGACTGTACAGTCCAGTCCGAGGGGCAAGCATGGTCTTGCCCGCGGCCTCCTCTCGCTCGGCAACAAATCCTTATCTCAGCAGCGACACAGCCACCATGATACTGGTCACAATCCGGGGAAAATCGTTGCCTGCATGAGCCTCAAAAACTGTGCCTTTTGTTTCTACACCTGTGCCACAGCGTAACAGAAGCCTACCAGCCTCAAGCTGAAGTCGAGCATCTTGCGAGAGCTGCAGCATGCTGTTTCCCTGCCACAGGTTGGGAATAGAAACGGTACTTGCGCTAGTACTACCCCTAGCGGTCCTCGACGACAATGCAGACGACAACTGCTGCACCTACGACCTCTACTACTATACCGCTACTACCATCACTGCCCTACTGCCCGCTGAAGCCACTGTTGGGCAATGTGTCGGGGAGCGACCGGCCGTGGATACCATGATCTTTCACGTGCTTTTGTGATGCTGCCCCGCGCAGGGATGCAACTCTCCCGCCTGCATGTGTCAGAGCTGAGTCACCACCGAGGACGCCCTTCCTGGCGCAAAGCTTTGGCGGGTCAGCCGTTGGAGCAGCGTGTCAGCTCCGAATGCTTGGCTTGGCATTTGAAGGCTCTGCAGCAGTTCGGATACTTCCTACTTCAGAAGCCCACTCCCGTCTTGGTCGACCTACTCCCCTCACGTACCTGCTGGTAGCAGGTAGAAGAGTTCCAGGTATCAACACAGATACGTGCAAAGGGTGGTCCAGTGGAGATCTTAAGACCTTGCCGAGCAAAAGCGGCTGGCGTTGTACCGGCATGTCAGAAGCGGCATTGCAGCGTGCCGGATGTAAAACAGTCGTGTTTGGAACACGGGAAAGAAAAGAGGGAGGAATGCCAGTGATACGACGTAGACATCGATTTTGGGAACCATCCACGAGTCGACGTTCGGCTGCGGAAAGACATAAAAGGCAATAAACAACTCAAACCATGCATACATCAGTGTGGATTCAACCAAAGTTTCGCAAGTATGAACCTTCCGACTCCCACGCTTTCATTGTTTCTATAAATGGATTGGCTGGATCCAAATTTGAAGCCAATTCCAGGCTTTGGGACATGTACTCTTGGTGCCATGATTTCAACTTCAGAATCCTGACCGGAGCACTAAGAACCGCACCAACCGCGAGCCCCACCCGAGCCTGTCGTGCTCTGTTTCCCCGACCACGGCCAGCATGATGCACCGCTTCCCGAGGTTGATGCTGGACATATGGCCCACAATGTACCTGCGTAGAGCTGACGTGGTTACCTCGAGTCCTACCTTCCCAGCTTTACGGCTTTACGGTCTCGCCTCATCACGCCGTACTCGTCATCTTTGGAGCGGCAGTGATTGCAAATCAATTTTTCCTGAAGCCCCGCAGATGCAGCGCCATGCAACCAGTCACACTCTCAACACGGCCACTAAATTAACTACTGAGTAAGA
The DNA here is from genome assembly GCA_003297005.1 of Symbiodinium sp. clade A Y106. NCBI lineage: Eukaryota > Dinophyceae > Suessiales > Symbiodiniaceae > Symbiodinium > Symbiodinium sp. clade A. The sequence goes on from BGNK01000450.1 coordinate 99,128, forward strand.
ACAGTGGCCCCAGCATTTATGAGCTTGATGTAGCCACATCTGTCCTGGGTGCACGTAGCAAAGTGCTGCTCGGCGCTCATGACTTGAAAGGAGCAGCAACATCGATGGATGCGCTGAGAATCGGAGCACTCTCCGTCTTCGACAGGCTCATAGACCTGGGCATACTGCTCCACGCGTTCCAAGAAGTCCTGGAGAGCCTTCTCGGCCTTCATTCCGACGTAGTCCTCGTTACCCAATTTCAGATCGTAGTTGTGTGACAGGATGGCCCCATCGTCGCAGATGGACTCCAAAAAAATGAGCCGGATGCCTGTATGGGCCAGGACACGTTCCTTGACCTTCCTCCGCCTCTCCAGCGTGGTGTTCGTAGCATCCAGAATGCCAACGGCGGTGGCCTGGCCCTCCTTCTCCAGAAAGGCCAGAAGCTGATCTAGGCATTCCATCGCCAGCTCGTCCCGCAGCTTCTTTGCGTTCTCGTTCGAACTATCAAAGAAGTTGGCATCCACACCACTCTTGCCTGCCGAGCGCCTTAAATTGCCCGCGTTGAAGAGCTGTGTAGGGCAGCCCACGAAATTGAGGTAACGGACAATGGCCTTCGAGATGTAGGACTTACCTCTCGCAGGCAGCCCGACCATCGCCAACACGACCTTCTGCTCCAAGACCTCTACCACCAGGGCTCCGGGAAAAAAAGACTGCCGCAGACCCGAACGGGGGACCGGGATGTTCTTCCTTCCAAAAAACCATTATCTTTGAACCGCTACACACGTTGCCTTGTTCTCATTCATAGAGAACTTGCCAGATATTCGGCGCTTGAACCTGGGCTCTGCATCACCAGATATCACCCCTGAGCACAACACAGTAAGCCGAGTTGCTCCCGCGGGTGTCGCGGAGAGTCCGGCTGCGGCGACACGGGCTCGTGGGTCACATCCAGATGCTGTGCCTTTGCGCAAAACCAAGCGAGGGCGCGAGGGCTAGCGGCTAACAATAGAAAACGGCCCACGAGCGCAAACGAACTCCTGCACTGAGTCCAGCTGCCCTGAAAGGATGGAGCACGGCATCAGGCCGCAACTTCTCGGATGCACTCGTGAGCTGACGAGTGGGGGAACGGCCTTCCAGGACAGGGCAGTGGCTGTTGCACAGTCAGGGAATGCATGGCTTGCATGGATTGCGCTGGCGGTGGTGCTTGTGGTGCTTGTGGTGGTGGGTGGGTGGATGCCGGCGGTAGTTGATGCAGGTTCTGTAGCCAGGAAGCTCGGGAGTCCTCGCCATGCGAAAGGTCTGGAAGGACATCCCTGACTCTGTGGCAGTGGCAGTCGCAGTATAGCAGTTGCAGGAGCAGCCGGTGTAGGAGGAGTCGTGGTAGGAGCAATCAAACCATTAAGCCAATCAGTTTCACCCTGTGAAGGGTTTGGTGCCTAACCAGTCGTAGGGGGAAATGACCGTTTAAATGCAGGTAGATTGGATATACACAAGTCACGCAAATTCTGTCGCTGGTAGTTTAATCGAAAAGCACGACAAGCGCCCAACTACCTCAGCAAATCGGTCATGCAAGGGCTTCGACACCAATCGTGTAGGGATGAACTAAGTTAAGTTCGTGTGAGCATATCTACTTTAGTCCAGCACTCAGTGTTTAAAACATTTGGTTGAGCGTATTCACTACTTGCTGCTTCAGAAGTCAGGAGTCTGCTTTCCCGAACATGTAGAAGAAACTGCTGCATACATTTGTGTGTAGGTGTGCACGTTTGTACATAATATGTGTGTAGGTAGGTAGGCAGGTAGGTAGGCAGGCAGGTAGGTATGTAGATATGTGGGTATGTGAGTGTGTAGTTATGTAGGCATGTAGGCATTTAAGTAAGTAAGTATGTATGTATGTGTGTGTGTGTACACGTGTAGGTGTGTGTGTGTGTGCGTATGTACATGTACATGTATCTGTATAGTATACGCATATAACCGCATATACATACACATGTGCTTGTGTGTCTGTGTGTGCGCGTGCTGCAGTGGTCCATGCTCGAATGTCGCAGGCCTCTGTCCTGTTTCTTGGTCCAGAGAGCTCCCAGGCATGCGCCAACAGCAGTGCCAGCAAGGCATCCGGCGAAACCGCCATCTACCGCCAACATGGCTAGGATTGGCTGAGAATCTGTGTGTTGAAAATCCTTTGAGCGCTGTGATGATTCGGGCTTCCGCACTCATCTGTCTCTTTGCTAAGATCAACGGAACAATTGCATCTGGGATCATCTAGGTATGTATATCCAGGTGCATGCTTTTTTGGGCCTACACTTATGCCGTCTACGAAGCAGTGCCGTCGTGTCCTTGCTGAGCTGATCCCAAGCTGTGTCCAAGACAAGATGCGATGTACTGCATGCAGCTTTCGCAGCTGACCACAGGTCTTGTGCGCGATACACCCCAGCTTTACCTCCGGTGGAGAAATCTCAGGCCCAGGCCCTCAGCTGTGTCTCAACCCGGCCTACGCAGCTTCGGCATGAGGCCCCCGTCGTGGGTGCTGACCATATGATGCAGTGACACTTGTCAGCTCGCGATATCGAGGACACGACCGAAGCCCGAACCGCGGCTTGGGTTCGCCCGAAGACTTAGTGTGCACGAGGATTGGGAACTCTGAAGCTAAGCGTTGAACTTCGGCAACTCGGGACCTGGCATCCGGAGAAGCGCCATGAAAGACACTTTGCCATGGCGCAGCCAGATCGAGAACCCCCTTTAAGGGCATAAGCTGTCTGCTGAGCTGAGTCGGGCTAGGTTGGCAATGGCGGGGGAAGCAAAGTGTACCACCGCTGAGTTCCGTGGCTGTATCGTCTGTCTAGTGACAGGCTTCGGCAAGCCCCTACTGCAACTGACCATTGATTCTGCCTGCCCGTGTTCTTGGTATCAATATCTTGAGAGGTCCACTTCGCTGAGAAGTCAACAGCACCTTTACTGAGGAACCCAATCGGACCGATGCTTCCTAGAAATGTCAGAGACTGGCTCGACCTATGGATGTTAGCTCGAAGCTGGATGCTTCGGATGACAGATGGCTCAGCTTTCACGAGACTATGGCCGAATAGTCTGCTAATCTCAACACCAGTGTGCGTCAGCTCACCGAATACTCCAATCTCTCGTGCCAAGTCCGCTTCCATGGTGACGGCGTTAACCGACACCCCGTCGTGATCTCCAATGGTTTGGCACGAAGCTCTTGGTGGTTCCCGTTGCAAGGTTCGAAGCGCACAGCTGGAGCCCTAGCGGGGCAGCTGAAGAAAGCAGGCATGAGCCGATAACGGGGGTTCCCGGCAACATTGGCAATGCCCAGTCTCTTTTCTTGCGTAAACTGCAAAGCTATTAGGCTTTAAATCATTGAAAAGCAAGGTCTTTGCTTGATTTAGCCTGCGGGCCAGCCAGATCACGTGTTCTTCGTGCGGCTTGAAGCCTTGTTAGCTAGCCATGGACACGCTGATCGGGCTGGTCGCAATCTTTGTCTAATGAAATGGGCACACAAATGTCCCTGGCACAAACCACGCATGCGTTCAGCGCCAAGCGGCAAACAGGCCCTGCAGCGCAACGACCCGTGGTGTTATCCATGAACTCTTTTCCATGCATGCGCTCCACCGGACGGGGTCCAGCTGGATCTGTGCTGCAAGGCCGTGAGGGGACTGAGTTCCATTCGGAGGGCCTGTGCAGAAATCCTGCTTGGCTTGGAAGCCAGCCTGGAGTCTGATTGGGGAGGCGGAGTCCGAACAAAGCAATCGAGAGATCGAGACCTACTCTGTGAATTATCCTTGCAACTGACGCAACAGACTAGCTCTCTCATGCAACATGAGAGCTCCTCCAGTCTGGCATCTTCAGTTGAACTTACCAATACACACTGTGTCGACAGATGGCGATGGCCTGACGGTCTCCCCCAATCAGTCAGCAGGCGCATCAAGCAGGCTGTACGACACATGCACTTAATTCTACGTGGATCGCACAAAAAGTCTCTATGTAAAGATGCAAGCAGTTTAGAGACACTGTCGGGATAGCCGAACCGCATTGACAAACCTATCACCTATGTGCCAGACATGAACCTACAATAGCCATCCTCAACCAGAATTCCGCGAAGCGGGGCTCATAAACCACTTGCAGGCACCGTCTCAAAGACTGAATTAAGTATTCTGTGTTTGGCCTTGCTGCTCCGTCTTGCCACGCGAGCCCATGTCTTGGCCTTTCTTCGGTGGCTTACTTCGAGACAAACGCTATGCCAGAAGACCCCGAGCAGAGACGACACGTGTGACGTGGGCTCAATGTGGGTCTTTTTCCACGGCCATGGCGGTGTGGGCCACCACCCCTCGCTCTCAAGCCAGAGTTCAAGGGTCGAAGCTCGGCAACATTCTACAAATCTAATCGCATGAAGCTTTCCGAGGAATGAACTGAAAAGGCAGGCAGCCTTTCCGTCGTTCTGCATCACTCGGAGAACTTCCTTTCACGATTTTGTCGCCGCTCCTTGCATCCAGAGCTCGCCACAGCTTCTTCAACCTCCCTCACACACCGTAACGGAACAGGAGGCCATCGTTCATGTGCTGCCCATCCTTCTGCATCGCACGCTTGTCTTCGTGGTGCCTCCTCTGGATGCGCTCCTGCACTCGGTTTCAGGAGATCTGGGCTTGCGCACAAACTTAGGAGATCTGGACTTGCGGCGCAGACTGACTAGTGCTGGCCTTCTCGCGTCTGTGACGAGCTATTTCCTGATCCCGCTCCTGCACGGATGTGACTGACACTGTGCTGTCAGGACTTCATTGCGTGGCACGGCTTACATCTGCTTACAATATGCTGCCTCCTGAGGATCTGCTTCATCCTCCTCCTGCGCAAGAAAGTCCGTCTCGCTAGGCAGAAAGATGCAGAAAGCATTGCATCGCCGCCTGTGAGCCGGTGTCCTGGCAAGGGGGAGTTTGACATGTGGACACTTCACTTCGTCCCTTGGTGAAACTATGTACGGGACATGCTTGCTTTGACTTCTAGCCCTCTTAATGCAAGAAACTGCCCCCAAGGCACTCAGCACTGGCATGCACTACAACGCGGCTAGGGTCTGAGCTTCTTACCATGCCGAGCTCATGTGTAACGCGCTCGATGTCTGCTTCTACCTGACACAGGAGCCGTGTTCACAGCATGGCACCAGAGTTTAAGCCGTTTTCTTTAACCGTCAGCTTCTGGGATTACTTTCACCAGGTCTCTCAATCAACTGGTGTCAAACTCAGTTACTCGTTCACACTTCCTCATGTTCCAGGCCGTATACGTGCGCCGCTCGAACACCTCGTTGTAGGAATTATCTGGGCCTAAGTGCAAGCTCATATCCAAAGGCCTGCCCGCGCCGTTGGATCTTGGCGTTCTCTTCCTCTGTCAAGGCCTCTAGCAAAGCAAATCAGCTCTCTTCCGATCTCTTCCGTTGCAGCTGACTTGTGTTGGCAAGGTTCGAAGCTTTGTGCCCAGACGAGCACATTTGTGAAGATAAACACAGTTTGCGCCTCGTTCCCCTTTGTCTGGGCTTTCTCTTCCAGCCTCTCCGTCTCCTTGTGATCAGACAGGACGGGCCAAAAAACCCTCGTTTTTCAGCTACATGCGGGGAAACAGAGATGGGAAACAGGATCACATGATGCAATCTATGCGGCCGAGGGGGTGGCCGGGGGATTGGAAGCCAAGCCCTTGCTGAGACCGAGACCTGCAGACGCTGCTGCAGCCGCTGGAGCTGACGCCGCAGAGTCTCCAGGTGGTGCTCGTGCGCCTTCGAGTTCGGAGGCAAGACCAAGAGGCTCCAAGTCTGGCCCAACGCTGTGCAAGTTATTGCTGAGGCATTCCTCCTGGCCTGTTGCGCTGCACACTCCTCCCGAAGTTCTCGAATCCTCTCCAGATCCGGGCTGACCTGCACAGCTCAGGAAGAACGAAACAAGAGTTGCTGCTGCTCCGAAAGAATCTGAGAAGCTAGGACTAAGGCGCAGCCTGGGGCTCGCGCCTCCATTCCCCAGCGGAAGACAGAGATGCCCGAGCCCACCGACGAGACTGCCAGCAGTCCAGACCTGGCTCGTAACACTGCAGCCCCGGACCAAAGGAGACGAACATGACAGCAAGGGACCCTTGGCCCGAGGAGGCGTTCAATGCCATTGTGTCGATGCCGGCACCGTGCCTTCAGGCTCGAAACTCGACCGAGGCTGGAAACTCGCTGAGACACCTGAGCTCTCGGCAGCAGCACCTTCGAGAGATCCATGGCCACGGCCTCTGCCCGGGACTTTCACAAGCTGCAAATCGGAAGGGAGAAGAGCCAAACACTACTTGTACTAGGTCAAAGCAGAGAACATCTGCCATTCAAGCTTGCACGATTTCGCAGGGTGCTTCGAACAACAAACAATGACAATGCTCGATTCCCGGCCGTGGTCTCCAGCAGCTCCCCCGTTTCCGATCCTGCAGCGACTTCGGTGAGCTTTCAGAGCTGACGATCATCGAAAAGGACTCACAGGTTGAGTAATACAGGGGCCTTAGTAATTCGAATAGGGTTTGGGGGGTCCATGATACTATAGCTATAAATAAGGAAACCCCCATAATTTAGGTAATTATTAAGGCCCCTATATTATCCCTTCAATCTTGAGGATCAGCCGGGTGCCTCGTACTCGGGCGTACAGGTTGACCGCAGATGCGCAAGCACGTGTCGCCTGCACAACTCAGGCACAAAGAGACTGCGCAGGAATCTCGTATCTGGGCTGATCATCTCTTCCGCCCTGGATAACCCCTCCTTGGATTCTCCCACCGTTGGCCATAGGCAGCAGACCTTGGAGTGGCTGCAGACTCATGTCCTATCAGTACAGCTTAAAAGACGCTGCTTTGAGGCCAGATCCAGATCCCCGCTCACATTGACAGAAACTGCATCTTTGCCCCGCCACGAGCTCACGGCTGTTCGTCGTTTGTGGGAGCCCTCCCCTGCGAGTACCTGGTAGCGCGGATGCTGGACGCTCCGGTTTCTAGAGGGCATGCGCAGCCGCAGGGGCTTGCCGCGAAGAACTCATACGGTGTCGCGTAGAAGTGACGAACCTGGCACGGTTACCGCGCATCGATGCTGCAATTCCAGAAGTCACGACCGTCCGTCGGATGTGGCTCGTTGTCAACTCGTGTCCGGGCTTACAGGAATCCCCGGAAGCTCGACAACCACCACCAGCGCTGCAGTGCCAGCCAGAGCCTGGAGACTTCAGTATATATACTATAAAAACTATATATACTATACATAATATATACTGTATATACTATATACTATATATACTTTGTATACTATATCTACCATATCTACTATATCTACTATATATACTATATATACTATATATGGTGTATATAGTATATCTACTACATATGCTACATATACTACATATACTACATATACTATCTATATATATACTCTATATACTATATACTATATATATATACACTATATATACTATATATACTATGTATACTATTTATACTATATATACTATATTATATATTATATATACATGCTCCGGGGCCTGGAAGGCGTACACGTGCTTGGGGCTGCAAACAGCGAAGCCGCAGTCTCCAACCTGGATCTGCTTGTAGCACCAACATCTGACTTCCCCAAAGCACCTCCATCTTGAGTGCCCAAGGCCACTAAGTCTCCGGCAGCTTGCAGGGATGCCACGTTCAGGCTGGCAGCGACTTCCTTCTAAGCTACAATCGCCCCGGCATGGAAAACTTGCCGAGCAGCCCTCCAGTCTCGTCTTGAAGATGCCTAACTCGTCTTCTCGCTGATTTCCCCGGTGAACCCGTCCACTGCGGGGTTGGGGGGGGGGCAGAGTTTTGCGGAGGCGGCTGGCGCCTTCTTCATCTATCCATTTCTTGGACTAAGGCTTTCGCACATGAATGTGGGGAGCTTGTCGCAACAGGAATTCAGCAAAGCTCCAGTTACATCCGCTGGAGTGGACACAAGATTGTCTCTCCCCTGGCTGTGCAATCCCTGCCCTGCCTCTCGGACATGTCTGACAAGGATCTGAAATCCGTAAAATCTTCTCTCGAGTTGTTCACAGATGTTGCCTTCATTTGCCAAATTATTTGCGTCATTATGGTGTGGTCTGTCTGACTGTCTGCATGTCACAAAGTGGCGGGGAGGCTGAAATCCGAACCACACAAGGCAACGGGAGCGAGAAGATACAGCGGGAGCCAAATCCCGGCTCCAGAAGCAGAGGCGAGTGACTGTGCACAGTTCGACTTGCACAAATATCACAGGCAATCCTCAGGAAATCCTGATACATATCCCAGTTGATGGTCATGCTCTGCATGCTTATTAGCATGATGCCGAAGGCTCGGCCTTGCTAGGAAGCGCTCTGGTCAATGTGCCAACAGACGGAGTCTGCTTGGCCTCCGGCGCGAGGTCCAACTCCCAATTTCGAGCACAGCAAGGGACCCGATTTTCTTAGCGGCTACGGGATCCTGCTCGATGACTGCATGTCGGCACTCGTAGACCATGCATACTTGGTGGCTGGCAGCATCGGCATGCCCCAAGAAGATCCCATGCTCCTGTCTGCAGAAGGCACTCTGCTTGTCGGCTTGGCGTTGGGTATTCGGCAGATCGGCAGCTGCCGAGAACCTCGACCCGCGCTTCAAGCGCTGTCCTGTGCTACCACCACTAGGACATCGGTCGTGGACTCCTGTGTCATAGGACATGTGAAGCCAAAGCAGTGCACCAAGCCCCCGAGTTGCATGCACAAGTTGATTATTCTGTTCTGACATTGTTGCATCTATCCAGAAGCTCCACCTACCACGCTAGGTTTGAATTGGCAGGTGCTCAGCGCCTACGATGAGGCAAACGCTGTAGTGCTCCAGCTTCTGCAAACTTTTATCTGACTTCATACCAATGCCTGCTTTCTGCCGACTGTGGGGAAAGGTGACTTCTTACTGACATATATCTGGCTTCGGCTCATATATCTCTTTATCGATGTGTGTGCGCTGTGTGTGTACATACATAAGTATGTACTCATGACTATTGCTATCTGCTTCTCGCTGTTTCAACAACCGATTCAAGCCGACCATCCCGAATAGCGGCTTGGAAGCTCTGCAGGGATGGACCGGGATGGACAGCCATCCCTGCCAGGCTTGCTTGATGGCGACCCTTGTTGTTGGTTCTTTCCGTGTTGCTTTCTTGCAATGCTCGCCACGGTCCTTTCCAGGCCATGCTCATCGGTATTTTGGAATCGTGGAGCGTTTCTACCCCGAGCTGCTGCAAAAACACTTGGCACACCATGCTGCAGGAGGGACACAGTTTCGAAATCTTGGTGACAGCTCAAGGAATGCTGACATCTCAGATTATACCGGCTTTTCCGCCATCGGCCTGTTCCATCAGGTGCAGCGCCCATCATCCATTGCGGACTTCATGATGGCAAATTCTGTCAAGATACAGTCCTTTGCATTTACAAACCCCTCCGTCGCGCTCGATCTGCATCGGGCGCGAAGTGTTCTTAGAATCTATTGCAAGTGGGGTGTGTTCCTGGCAGTGAAGTCTCCTTTCACAGGCACGCTTCCTAGATCTTCCTGCCGGGAAAGCAATGGCTTCCAGCTGATCTCTGCCATCTCATGGTGGTTGGTCTGCTGCGTGGTCAGAAAATGGCTGTCCGGCGGCAGCATGCCCCGGCTTCAGAGATCGGCAGAAGGAGATGCTCCTCTGCATCTGGCTCCGCCACGTTGCGCATGGGGCCAGCGGGAGGTGCATGTACGTATGTGTCTGTGTGCGTGAATCCATGCCTCTGACGATCTCTCAAGTTCACCTGACCTACCATTCGAAGGGTTTCGCGGGCAGCACTCAGTAGAAGACAAACTTGACCGAGTGCTGTGTCAGCGGGCAGGGCGCATGCAGAACAAACCGAGTGCTGTGTCAGGAAGTCCTTCTGGCTGCCTGGACGGAGCAAAACCTCCACGAGGGTCCCAAAGTTGGCCTGGCACATGGCAGCAAAAGCATCAGCGAGCCAGGGTCCAAGCTTCGGAACGGCCACGACATGCTACGACGGTTCCATGGCCTCCACGGCCCAGGAGGTGCGGCTCTCCGGCACCTTTGAACCGCGCAATACTCTCGCGACTCGCGATATGGGAATCAAAAGCAACAGACTGCCACGAGTTGAAGCTCGTGGAGGTTCCGCACGGCCAAGCGAGGAAACGTGAGTACTTTGGCCCGAGTACTGTCAGGCGCAGCGCCTGCTCTAAGCTTTGAAGGCAGACGGTGCCACAGCGTGACCCTGGCAGGTACAGAGCTTCAAGTACGAGAAGATGATGAACATTTGTCGGCAGAGAAGCCAGCGCAAGCATGCAGGCTCTGCCATACAGGAGGAGCGGCGCCGCACCTGCGGTCCAACTGCGTCGCCTGCGACTCTTTGGGTCCGGGCAACCCGCCTCCATTCACGCACGGAAGTTTGAGAGTATCGATGCAAGTCACCTCCAGCTCTCAACGCCACAAAGAACCGTGGAAATGTATGGTGCTCATTGCATCACTGCTGGGGCTCGGTCTGACTACACTGAACCTCTGCAGATCCGTTTGTGACAGGCAGAGTATGTTGAGGCGAACACCTGTGAACCCACAGCCATGCAAGCACGCGGCTGTAGCGCCACTTCCTGCGGCAAACGAAACTCGAAGACTGCTGTATGGCCGGTCAAGCCGTGAAAGATGCTAGGAGGGTGTAGCAGGGAAACAATCTCAATGTGGTGTGCGGCTTGCACTTCGTCCTGAACACCTCATGACAGCTAAGGTCTCCCACCTGCCCCGCTTATCCCCACATGCTAGCTGCAAGCAGCACGAACCACGCACCTTGCAAGGCGCCTCTGCTAGATCCCAAACCTCAGCGCAAGAAGGGATGATAAGGGATGGAGGGATGGCCTTCCCAGACGAAAGCAGCAGCCCGAGCCAGGCGATCATCGTAGCATCAACTCTCAGTTCACTGCCTGCAACCAGCGTCGAACCCCCTGGCATGCCTCCAGGTGATGCGTGCCCAGAAGTCGAAGGATCTACTCAAAGATGCCTCTGATTCTCTGCCCGAGTCGAATGAGGAAATGATGGGAATGATTCTTGACAGTTCCAGCATCATCCAGCATCCAGCACACGCGGTTGCCTGATCCTCAGCTTTGGGAAGTTGGGCAGCCGAAGCAGCGGCCTTCACGAAGAAGGACAGATCTAATATGATACAGCCGGTCTGGCCACAAAGACGGAATTTGCAAAAGGACGAACAATTGAAAATTTGGGAGCTCTGCACCAGCGTGCTTGCTGCTGAGCCGTGTCAATGTCCCTCCTGGGCCCTTGCATGCCTTAGAAACATGAAAACATGAAGGCATCGACAGGCAGTCCTTGCATATCGCGCCTCCAGAGAAAGCCGTGCAGGCAAGATGCGGGATGCTTACAAGCTTCCAAAGATGCTGCGTGCCCTCCTGCGTGAAACCGCTTCCGGCCTGCGGGGGGAGTTCCAGCGGGGCCAGCGGCACTCCTTCTGCACTTTATGGTGCAAGTATCTGCGCTGCCGAGCCGAACGGCGCATCAGTGACTGTTTGTACGTGCTACAATCGAGGAGGCCCATCACTTTCATCGGTTGAAGTCGGTTGGCATGGCTTCCATGAAGACCCCAGCTCGTTTGGCGCGAAGTGGTTCGTGTGGTGTTGCGTTCGTGTTTGTGGTGCGGAACCGTACGGCTCCTGCATTTGCCAAACTCCCGTTCTCAGCCTCAGCCATCAGACCATTCTTCTGCGAAGTCGACTTGCAGGAGCTCCGGGAACGTTTCCGATGTCAATGACCCTGAACACGTTTGTCCTTTCCGCATGATGCCCCTGCAGCCGGACCGTGACCGGCCGTTTCCTATGAAGGAATTAAACCGATTAAACCGAAGAGACTGCGTGACTACAGTAGGAAGAAAAAGCTAAGAGTTCATACCTACACAAACAAACCGAGCCACAACGCAGCAAATGACGTGTTGACGTGTTTCGCAACCAAAGATGGACTTGCTGAAACACGAATCTTCGGGCCTGCAGGGAGAGTTTCTCCTTGCATGCCTCTAACTTCCGGCAACTTGCAGCTGAAGCGGGGGGTCCTCGCATCGCTTCCGCCAGCAGGCCCTTCCAGGGAGGCACAACAACTCCGCGCTTAAGGTGCTATGCGGTACTGTAAGGTACCATAAAATACCGAAAGGAACCATAAGGTACAAGTAGTATAATACATCCCCATCAATGTAGTATAACATATCCCCCAAGAAGTACCTTAACCTACCAAACCCTACTTTTTTGTAGGTTCTTATTATAAACCCTAATATGGAATTTATAGGGACCCTGCTTTTTTGTAGGTTTTGGTAGGTTAAGGTATAGTATAGTATTGTATAGTATAGTATAACCATGTACAACCTATCCGACTCATGTGACTACGACGGACTTAGTCTTCCACTGCCCATGACCCGCCTTGGGCGAGGTGCTGGCTCGAAAGGATGGGCTCTTCAAAGGGCCTCTCGGCGCAGGAGAAGTACCAATTTTCAGGGTTTAGAGCAGGTCTATAGGGCCAAGGCAAGAGAATTTAGGGAGAAGGCCGTTTCTCTCTTCGGTCTCGCCTTCCCTATCCCGTGTATTCCGGATGTTTCACTTCCCTCCAGGCATTATCGCAAGTGCAGCAATGGCCAAAGCGGCTGCCTTCCTGTTTTCTCTTCCCTCCTCTCTGCGGGATCCCCTGATGGCCCCATTGCCTGTTGATGGGCTGGATGCGATGACTTCGCGGACCTCGGCGCGTGAGTCGCAGGCGACGGCTCCCTCAGAGTGCCTTGCAGGTCGTGGTGCTAAGACCGTCATCTGCCTAGTGCACACCACTGCGAAAGCTCATTAGCTGCGAGGATCTGGGGTCCCAGCTGTCAGCAGCACCTGTCAGGGATCTGCGGGGAGCTTAGCCGCTAAGCCGAACTCAGATGAGGCCTGGCGGCCATGGAGCGGCCATGCACCCTCGACGACAACGCAGGCGGGAGCGGACTGCCAGAGATTGCCAGAGCTCCCCGTCAGACTCTACAGAAGGCTGACTTCACTGTGCTTCGCATCCATTCTGCGTGCGCTCTTGGGCCATGAACCGCACTAGACGCCTCGCAAACGTCTGACACGGCCGCAAGAAGCTGCTCCTGCATTCGTCCATGGCATCACCGACTGCTTACAGCCACAACAACGTTCTTTTCAATCGCCCCGTCCTGCAGGACGGATGTTCTTGTGAGGGCCGCATCATTCTGCACCAGGTCGGAATGGAATGGTTGGCAGGCAACAAGGATTGTCACCACATTACTTAAATTCCTGGTCCCCGTTTTTAATATACCACAGATTTTACTATAATATACCATAATTCATAAATAGTACCAATCCCAAATCAAGACCGGGCAGGACCCTGGCCTGAAGCGCAGCGCTCACGGGAGAGGCAGAGGCCTAAAAAGGCTGAGAAAATCAGGGCTTCAAGTCCGTGGGCTTATGGGTTTAAGGTGTTTTTTTCTTTTAAAGGGTTTAGGGTTGTCACTGCTGAAAACGATCCCCCCCCCCGAGGCACATCTTCGATCATACCGGAACACCCTGGCAAAGTCGAAGCATCTGCTAGGCAACTTGTCCAGGACCTCGCCTTCATGGTGGGTGACTTCTGTCGGCAAAGAACCGGAGATGTCTTGGCCTTGGCAGACGCACATCCTCGAGGTCTCGACATTTCTCGAGATCTCAAACCTGCCACAAGGCTTGGGCAACCATGCTAAGAGCAGGACCGATGCCAGTGTCGGCGAGCGAGGCTTCAATGCAGGGCCTTTGCAGAGCAGCTCGAAGACCACAAGCCCGAGAGTGCTGAGAGAAGGGCTTCAGAAGAAGATGGCTGAGCCCTCAGCTGGAGCAAGACGCCTCGGCCTCAACCAGACATGCATTAGCCGATTAGCCCCAGTGACACTGGGCTGCTCCCAGCAGGACTACAGACCAACGCAAGATGCCTCGACCTTCTCATCTCCCGCTTCATTCCGTTGCAATCCTTCGTGAGAGCAGGCTTCAGAGCCCTCTCTGAAAAAACTCGCGGGCCGCGCTCTGAGAGATGCGCCAAAGGAGCCGTCGAACTCCGGGAGCTCCTCAGTGGCTCGGGTTCTCCAAAGGAGATGCCCAGAGTCCTCTGGGCATCCCACCAACCACTGCAGCGTCACCGAGCTGCGAGGGAGCACACCTGGAGTTATAGAGACGAAAAAACTCACTAAAAGTACCCTAAATACTAGGATCCTTATTATAAGGACCCCCAAAATGAAGTACCCCAAATTTTTCGGAAACTCCCATATCTCTCTTGAGTCAAGTCTTCCGGTTCTGGAGAGTGAACTCTTTAGTCTGCACAAGGCTACCATAGAATGTAGACTTACATGGCTAGTCTTCTAGGCCAGAGCCATAGCTGCTGCCAAGACCTGCCTTCTCTGAGGAAAGAACACACATGCGGAGGCATCTCGGCACAATGCCAGCCCCGCAGTTGCACGAAGGCTTTACAGTATCAGCTGGATTTTACACGAGACCCGCATAAGAGCTGGCCTGTTCCTGGGGCCGGCCGGGAAGCAACGATTCCTTGGCTTCTAAAAGTTGCTGGAGTCGTGGGAACTGGGGATTCAGAAGGCCTGGCCGCAGATGTGCCCGGGCCGAATCTGATTTTTGATCTGGGCAAACTGAATTCTTTGTCTTCATCGATCATCTACCACAGGACGCCAAAAGCCGTAGCACAAAGCCTCGACAACCTGCCCGGCTTATCAAGACACTTCTTGCAGGTCCTTATCAGGTGCTTGATGATCTATGAATCTATGTCTCAGCAGCAAAAAGGCCATTGGCATAGGACTGTCTTGGCAAGCCCTACGAAACTCATCTGTACAACCCAGTGCAGACACGGACAATCTTGTCAGGCTAGCTGCCCCCTGCCGCACAGCAGTGTGGCACCTCATTCAGAGGCCACCTGGCAGCTCCAGGAAGATCAATCAACATCACGGATGGGTTGCTGCTACCGGTACCCAGAGCAATCAGGCATCTCGTGCCAACAGAATACCTTTAGCTTCAGCCAAGCCGCGAGGTGGTGACGGCGAGTGGATGTGCACCTACGGAGGACCGCAGCAGCCTGGACGTTGCTGAAGCTTTCGAAATTGAAGAGGCCAGTGGTGGTGGGTGGTCGCAGGAGAACTCGCATGAGAATCTGCAGAGAAGAGGTGAGTGTATTTTTGTCGAGCAGTTCGCAATCAGGCAACAAGCTGCTGCAAGCAACCGTTCGCACTCCATCAAACCTTGAAACACATGCCTTCGAATGATTTGAGGACTGGCCTCTTGGAGCAGTAGCGGTCAATTTCTACCTGGCCAGCGAGAGGGATGACTGTGCTTGATAGCATTTGTCCATATGCCTGAGATCATGGAACGTTCACTGATCATGTTGATAGTACACTGCTCGTGCAGCGGCACAGCAGTCAAGCGCAACACATATTCTTACGACTCGTCGGAATGCTTTCAATCATGTCATCATACCATGAGATGTTGTTGTGTAGATAGCGGACACATTTCAGTCCTGCATGCAAGACATCGTTTTTCACACCTGCTCCTCACGGAGCCGCCCCACGTCCACCACTCTGCACGTCTGCTTTCCGTCGCAGACCACCAGCCTCGCAAAGCTCCGAACTTGTGACTGCATCACTACCATCACACCAGCTCCACCTTGTGCAGCCGGCGGATGATGAGGGCGGAAGGAAGGGTCCCAACCTCGTTCTTGGGCCAGTATGGGACAAGAAGCTACGAGGTCTCAGTGCCCCGCGTTGTGCCAGGACCTCCAAGATCCTGCACCTGAGTGCCGCACTGCACGAAGCGCTGGGGGTGCAAGCTTCCACTCTTTCATTGCATCTGAATTCTGGGCCAATGACGCTTGGAAGCGTCACCGCCGTCTTTGTCAGACCACGAACTTAGTGCAGATGCTGCATCGAAGCAATTTTCTACGACAGTCAGTGTGACCCACTCGCAGTTTCCTTAGCATCGAATACTATCACCTTCTCACCTCAAGCCTTACGCAGTAACTGAAAAGCTCGAGCTCGCCTCACCGACTCGCAAAGCTGCGACTTGCCACCGTTTCAAGCAGCGGATTGCCATAGCACATAGGGGACATAGCGTAGCATAACACCCACTCTGCTTCTGGACACCGCGAATGATGTAGCACGAAACACCTACACCGTCCGGAATCCACCCTCGGCATCCAGGCGAAGACGGTCAAAGAATCGCTGCTGGCGTGCCCAGATATGGAAGCGAAATGCCGGATCACCTGGGCTCTATCAGATTCGATGTGCAAAGCTGCTGGAAACGATACTACATAATAAATCCTCAGACGACAGCTCGGGAGAAACCCCTCTGCGGCTCCCGGCTAGCGAAGGCAACAAAGGAGTCGTTGGCGAAGCCTCCAGCAAACAGGCTTGCTGCCACAGAAAACCTGAACCCGTTCATTTGTGAAATCAGTCCGGTTCAACATGGGCACGACGGCCCTGCTGCTTGTAACGCTACAAAACATTTACACCCGTGCTCGATGCATCTCACATGCAAGCTCCAAGTGCCGGGCACTGCCCGATTCAGTCTATATGCTGATAAGAGTGGCCCCGAATCCACATTCAGGATGTTCAACACAAGGCCACCCCAGCGCCTGGACACGTGCCACGCGATCCTGACACAGGGCAGCAAAGCTAAGCAATACAGGTTCACGGTTCACTCATACGCAGTGAAGCCACACGAAAGGAAAGGCGGAAAGCACGAGAAAACGATGTAGTGCAAGAGAGCGGGTTACAGAAAACTTGTGGGCCGGACCCCGGCCTAGCAGTCGCCAAAGTTTCTCCTCACAACACCATGCCGCCTAGATGCCTGCCTTCTCGGCACACTGTGTCAGGGCATGCGAGTCACTGTTTGCGCATCGATCTTAATTTCAGCGAGAGAGCAAATCCGGCCCCGACAACGAACTCGCTCCTTCGGCAAGCCTGGCTGGTCCACTTCCATGCTGTCCTGCAATCCGGCGGGCATCAGGTGGGCACGGTGCAGGGACTCAAATCACCACACAGATGAGCGGTGCGCACATTCAACAGAAGCCGGCAATTTCCTAGTTGGAGTCTGCACTTCTGCCTTTCGAATGACCCTCCAAAGTGAACGCACGCGCGGAGGGGCTATTACGTCTTCCCCATCTCCTCTTCTCCTGTACTCCCTTCCACCGTTGCTATCCCGCTCTTTTTGAGCCGGGGCTCGGCGGTCGGTCATGAGCAGTCAGACTATTGACCCATCAAAGCAAAATCCACATACCTAAACTCCGAAACCCTATACCCGGAAGCCGTGAACCCCCGAAAAAAGGCCCTGCGCAATGTGTGGGCCTCTTGGAGTAGCGTTGCCAAGAAGGCTGCTGACGCTAACGCCAGGCTCAGCACCTCGGAGACCTGGACAACACGAACGGCCCTTCATGGTTCAGGTTTGCTTTTTTTCCGAGGAATTGATTGTGGTCGGGGCTTAGGTTTTGGTATGGCTGGCTGTTTGCTGGTTGGGCGGGACAGGATGCAGTCCCCAAGGTGTGGGGACAATGTGTGTTGACCTAAAACCGCTACAGTCTATTTTGGCATACCTTTTCTCTGGATCGTTGTGTGTCATGGTCATAGCACGATTGTTGTATGCACGTGCATGCATACATACATACATACATACACACATACATACAGACATAAATACATATACACATCGAAGAAGTATACTGCAGTATGATTGCTGTATTGCTGTGTAGTAAGTGGTTCCCGTCTGGGGCGTCCTTCTCCAGTTTTCGCAGTGGAGCCTGGGAAGTTCACAGGCAGATGTCAGAGACCCTGGCGATTGCCGCGTTGTCTTTTTCGCACGCGAAACTGACAGGACGGTGGGTCTCGCTTGACCACTTTTAAAATTCAACCATTGGCCATTCTCTTGGAGAAGCTTATCTGCGACCATCATAGCACCTGCAATCAATTATGATGCACTATTATTAAAGTGAACACACCATTCGTGAGTTGTATTGTCGGGCAGCGCTCTCACAAACAGCACACTCGACATCAGTATCGTCTCATCAAACTCATCATGTGCTGCCCGATGTGCACCGACGAACAGCGTGAAATCAAAGGCCTAGAGGCCTAGAGCCTAAAGGCTGAGCCAAAACTGGTCACTGTGCTCTTCTACCACAGCTTCACAAGCTGCCGGATTCCCATTCAGGCCCTCATGAATGTAAGCAGGAGCACTCACTTGCCTGGCGAAGTCTATGGCTCTGCACCCCCGACTGTTCATCTGATCGGTCCGCGCACCCGCAGCGATCAGGACTGCTGCAGCTTCGAAGGAGCAGGTGATGATGCTAAGCATCAAAGGTGTCGCGCCGTGACAGTGGTATGCATAGGCACTCAAAGTGGATGATCTCCATCTGTGCCGCATCTTGTAGTACTTCATCAGTATATCGAGGATCGTATGTTGTTTGTGCTTCTGCGAGTTTACGTCGGCACCTGCTGCGATCAAGGTCGCCACAACAGCTGGGTCGCCACCACCGAGCAGGAACACTGCGTTCAGGCAGTGCGCGATGTCAGGCTGAGGAGTGTACGGCAGCAACTCCTGCATGCGCAAGCATCTCACTACATCGCCGCCTGACGGGATAGTGGCAACTTACTTCAACGGTTTGCCTTACAGTAACTAAGCCGGAGGAAGGACAAGAAGAGGAGGAGGAGGAGACTGTTGCGTGAGACACGAAAATGAAAACAAGAGCTGCGGTCGAACCGCCAACCCCCAAAATCATCACGGGAACGAAGACAAGACTGAAGCTCCGGGTTCTGCTCTGGAGCACCCCAAGTCGAGGTGCAGAAAACCATTACTAATTTTAATAGGGTTTTAAGACCCATCATTCTATACTTATAATAAGGAACCCCCAGAATAGTATTGATTGTTTATGCCCCTACATTAGCTGTCCTTGAGAACGGCCATTCCACCTGTCCCTCCATGTATCGTGAACAAAAATGGCAAATGGCCCGTCATGGCTGGCACCGTGGCACTTGCACCATGTGCAAGTAGGATCTGAATACCTGCACCCGGAACTGCAACAAAACCCGTGTGACATGCCTTGGGAACGGACAAATGCCAAACCGCATGCGCCTTCTTGATTGTTGCCACTCGACGCCCTGTGCATCGCGGTGCCCCCATAGCTGTCCTTGCACAAAGCATCGCAGGCAACAGCTGTGTTTCTACATGTTTCTAATGTGGGTTGCATGCTACAACTACAAAAACTGAAATTCTCCAAACCCACCTTGGCACCGACGTCTGCTCGAGCAGCAAGGAGGACCTTCATGGCTTCATTGTGCTTCAGGAAGGCGCAGATTGACAAGACAGAAGTGTTGTGGCCCAGGTTTACCAGCTGCTCTCCCCGCAACTTCAGCTTGTCATTCACATCGGCCCGGCCCTGCAAAAGGCTCACACATCTCGCAGGGTGCGGGCGAGACGTCTCTCAATTGGTTTCACTCGACTAAAAGATTGTACTGATGTGCAGGAAGCGGCACCTCCAGAAGAGCACAAATTAGAAGGGGACTGCCAGCTAAAGCTGCATAGCAAAGAGGAGTCCACCCAGTCGAGTCACGTGCCATACTGGTGAAGCCATTTGATACATGAACTCTTCCTTGAAGAACACACAGGGATCCGATGACTCTGAGGAAAAGCCCGGCACTATATCCACAATTGGATCCATGTCCAAATTTCTGAAAATCACGCTCTGCAAGTTCAGGATTGTGCGATAGTTGTGCAGCATACCTGCCGACAGGTAGCTGAGCAACTTCTCCCTGACAAGGCTCTTCAGGACTTGCCGAACGTTCTGAGCATCCTCCGTGACAGTAAACAGACCTTCACCCACCGGCTTCACCACCCAGTCGTACATGGATGCCAAGATCTGCCGCTGAGCACTTTGCACTTCGATGGCGATGCTGGCTCGCTTACTCAGGTGTCTGACCACGAGCTCTAAACGGCACCACCCCCTCGACGACCACCTCGTCAAACTTCGTGCAGTAGCTTTATTCTTGAGCTCATGAAAGATGTCAACAAGTCATCTGGGTGCAAGGGCTATGTATTCTTGAACCGTGTCGTTTAACTGTTGTGACCGAGCACAACTTGCACGATGCAGCGTCACATGGAGATGCCTATGAACGGTGAGCGAATGCTTTGATGCTCGTGCCTTTGAGGGCCTATCTGCAACAAGAACCTGCTCCAGGCTTGTGGAATCCTCCTTCTGAACAAAACTGGTGGTAGATGTTTAAGACAGGGTGCCAGTTCCTCCGCTGGCCCGGCCAGGTAAAATGCACGTCCATTCCGGAGTGCTAGTGCGACAAAACCTTCCGCTCATGTACTGGCGATGTACACGGTAGCGGCGGCATGATCAAAAGTTTGCCAATGGAAAGAATAGACTACGCGTGGTTCTCCTTTAAAAGTTGCCGACATTTCTTCCGAAACATTCAAGACGCTTATCCCAAAAGTCTAGAGTGCGACCTAGCCATGTGATCATGACTTGTCTTTCTTCTTCGGTTCTCGATCCTTCGCACCATTTCGCACCTCAAGCGTGCATGGTTCGGAGTCGCTGATGACGCCCATTCCGCAGGCTTCCGCAGGCGCAGTCTAGGCTAACTGCTCCGTTGCAAGACGCGGTTGAATCGAAGCAATACTCATGAACAGAGATAAAATGAAACATATATGATGTGTGTATATCTACATATACATATATATATATGTGTATACACACATAAACTTGTATATGCATATACAGCTTTGGGTATATCCGCTTCGATGTAGACATAAACATAGGTGTGCAGGTGTGTTTGTACCTCTTTGTATATACATTTTTCTTTACATACATATATATGTACATGGAGAGAGAGAGAGAGAGCGCTGGGTTGGATAGTGTCAATACTAGTAACATTTTGTGAAAAGTCACTCGGTAAATCATGAACTTATTACCGTAGAAAAAAAACGTCGTGCTAACAAATATTCGTAGCTCACTGGTGATGTTTACTCCTATCAGCTACAGAAATTAGCAGTAAACAACCCATAACGACTGATAAGTTTCAGCCGATGCCCATAAATTTCGGTAGCTCTGAGCAAGACGCATTGAATATTGGTAAAGATGACAAGTAATACATGGAAATCTAACCCCTAAACCCTACATCTACCAACAATCTATACTTATGGATCGCTGGTGCAAGCCAGGGGGGCCGCCTCTTCATCCATGTTCGGGTTCTTCTTTCATAAGAGTCGTAACCACACTAACAGTAATCATACTAGTTATGATCATAATAGATGAATAATTGCACGACGCGTCCTTTATTCCGACGCACTCTCTATTGTTATTAGTATTATTATCACATTTCGACTGATGTTGTTTGGGGTGGCCTTTGATTTTCAACCGCACAGTCAGCACATGAAGCCACTGCTGAAACTAACTGCAAGCACATTGCGGCCGGAGAAATGCAGGCATTATTTTAACAGGAAAAGCAGTGCAAATCACTAAGCTGCCGACGTTGACTTGCTGAGAAGAGTGCCCAACTGCGTGTGACGAATGGGCGGGCAAAGAATCACAAAAAAGCGACATCTCTCCACGTAGGATGGAATACTCTGGATAGCTGCGGCACGATGTTCCGCGTCTGTTAAGCCTTGGGGGCAGCAGAAGTAGTCATACCAGAGGAAAAGCTGCTGCGAAACGATCTCCGAAACCTTCGCGGCAGATTGGCCCACGTAAAGCTCGATGACGATTCCAGGGGAGATAGAAGTGGTCACAGATTCTACGAAATTCTTCAAAGCTTCTTGTAGAACCCGAATCTGCCTTACTACCCCAATAAGCCACAGAAATAGAAGGTTCACCTTTCCGATTCCTACTAACTATAAGAACCCAAAAAGTTTAAAGGTTAGGTATTGGGCATCTAAGCTGCTCAAACTGTGGGTCAGGGTGTCCAATCCCAGCCCACTGATGCGAAACGAACATTGCCTGACCTTGGCTCTCGTCGAAATTCACGAGAATTCCTTCCTCCTCTGTCTGGTTCTCAGTAGGGAATGGGGGAATGGATTATGGAAACTATTATTGGGGATTCTATAGGGACTGCTTTTTGGATCCGTTCCCCCGTTCCCTAAGCACCACACAGTTATAGATCCCTTTGAAGGAACCCTTTAAAAGAACCCCTATTCTAATTATGAAGGCCGTCCTTCAGGTCTTCATGCGTCCGGATCTCCGTCATTTCAATAAAGCTTTCCAGCGGCACGGTGTACATGTCGAAATACTGCGGCGCGCTGGAGCTCCTCCTCTCAGAACACAGAACTAGGGTACGGTTTAGCCTACCCAAAACCTACCTTTTTTGGTAGGGTCCCAAAAAATAACCCATAGTAGGGGTTATAGTAAGAGCCTACAAAAATGTAGGGTTTAGTAGGTCTAGGTAGGCAGTCAAAGCCGTGCAGAGGAGAGGTGAGAGGCAGGAACACTGCGTGAAAAGCCGGCCTGAGCTTCGGCTTCGTCTTTCGCAGGGTGGCCGCGTGCCGCTGCAAGGGCGTGCATTCCTGACCGGCCATACTGAGTCACAGAGTCCTACACAGGTGATACTGCCGGAAGCCTGAGATGCCTGAGATACCTTGAGCTGTGACATGTCGAAGCTCCGGCCTCAGGAACCGCACAACAAGCCATGGCAGGATGGCAGGGATCCACCCAGGGGCCTTAGGGCCTTAGAGGCCTTGAGCCGAAAGCTTCTACTGTTCAAAGCGCGAGCCGTGCGTGGAAACCCCCTGAAGCGTCATGGGAAGCAGAATCTTAGAGGCACGACGAACCTCCATGAAGGCAAGGAGGACAAAGAGGGCTCCCGATGTCTCTGAGGAGTGCAGCCTCGGCTCAGCTTTGCCACAACGGGCCTCTCCACAGGACTGTGAAACCAGCTGCACTTCTGGCAGTTCTGGTCGCCTCTGGCTTGCACCAACTAGGGCTGAGGCAAGGCTGGCCCGAAGAAGTTTGACTTGCGATGCTTCTCAGCAGCCATCCACACCTGCCCCAGGATGAATAGTGACTAAACGCAGATACACATCCTGCCTCAAAGCATACTGACAGATGCGGAAGTTCCGAAGCCCAAGAATAGGGTGGTGGCTGGAGACACTTGCTTTGGTGCATGGCATGGCCTCCTGAGGGATCGCAGCCTTCCTCTCCACCTAGATGACAAGTTGGAATTACAGACAGAAAAGGGCGCTGTCCTTGCTGTGAGCACTTGTCTGCTGTGGCGTTCTGAATTGAATTCTGGCGTTGAGTGCGACTGGTCCCTACGAAACGCAAAAAAACCAGGCAGCATTTCCTTCGGACTGCGGAACTGCACGCACCTGCGGAGATTTGGGTCCACTGTGTGGTGACAGCTTCGACTGCATCTTCGGAGTAGACCTGACAAAGAAGGTGCTGACGAAGAGCGCTTAAGGACTCAACTAACCAGTCCTGGGGAAGCATCTCAGGCTTTCGGGAAGTTACGAGCGGAAAAGCGAACACCCTGCTTGTCACCGGGCAAGTGCCCCGTCGATTAAAGTTGATGCAGCTTCGCCTGATCTAGAAGAAACTTCAATGACTGCTTTCGTGCAAGGCCTCGCACTGGAGATTGGCGAGCGCCTGGCACAGCAGACTTCAGAGCAAAGCTGTGATCTCCGGTACTACTCTTGTAACATTTCAACCGTAGTTGCAGTTGCATTCTTTCCCTGTGTGCTCAAGTCCTCGTTGGATTGCTACATGCACATGCGGCAGAATAGAAACACTTAGTGCTGCACCGATTTCTGCAAACTTTGCCGACAGACGCATCCGCACTTTGGTTGGCCTTGAACCAGCCAGTGAAGCTCCACGACTCATAGTCGCACATGTACTGAGAACTCACGTCGGGTGGGCCACCTAGTTGAAAGGTGTTTGCTCGTCAATCTTGGCCGAGATCCACACAGCTGGTGTGATGTCTGCTGAAGGTGGTAGCAGCACGTTCTCCAAGCCTAGGTTCAGCAGTCTGGAGGTTCCTGTCGGCTGTGTCGACCAGAGAAACGGTCTAGTCCTGGCTACCCCAAATCCGCTAAAGTCCGATTGCGCATGCCACTGCCCTAAACCCACCAAACTTTTACTGCCTTGACGGCCAAACCGAACCCGAAAGAAACGGCAGCAGGGTCTCCGGCTGTGCCCGCCAGAGGCCTCACCGGAGAGCTGTGCGTCGTAGCGTCCGGCCACGAGCTCCTTGCAGGCTTTGTCAGCTCGCTGAACTTCGCATCCCGTGCCCGGAATGTCGAGCGGGGGGCCAAATCTACCATAGTCTACTACAAGGTAGTATAATATTCCATAATCTACTGTAATACAGTATAGTTTACTATTTAATCTGCATCTATCATAACATACTATAACACACAACAATGTACTGCAATATTGCTTATGAGGGGGTTTATNATAATCTACTGTAATACAGTATAGTTTACTATTTAATCTGCATCTATCATAACATACTATAACACACAACAATGTACTGCAATATTGCTTATGAGGGGGTTTATGGTCTCATGTAGTATGGTATACTATAATACAGTACACTATGATATACTGAAATCAACTTTAATATACTATAACACACTTTTAATATAGAATAATAGGCTATAATATCGTTTATAAGGGGATTAGGGCTTGGGGTTTTAGGGTTTGTATGGGCTTTCTCGTGCTGTTTTTTGAGAGCGTTGGGGGCTTAGGGTTTGGGGGCTTTGGACGACCGAAAGGATCGCGACTCCACCTTCGCACTGACCGGGGTTTTGATTCACGACCGGTCTGCGCTATCCCACACAACCCAGACGAATCCCCAGACTTTTTCTTCTTAGGCTTCACGGTCATGGAACATTGCGAATCGAACTTCGCTTGCAAGTGTTCGCTTGCAAGTGGTTGCAAGTATTCTTGCTCGGCGAGCGTGCGTGGGAGAGGGCTGCATCTGAGAAGGCCTTTGTCCCGTTATCTCGCTGGTCAGTCTCCGAGCTTCCACCGTGTAGGCTTACTCTTGTAAATTGTAGATCAAAAGCTCAAAAGTCCTGATATGGTATTTTGCCGGAAAGGCAGTCTTTGCAGGCCAAGTTCTGTGCGCACATGCTCGAGCTGGACAAAAGATAAAATAGTCTGTACACATCCCCGTGCACTCTTCAGCGCACATTTGACATGTCTGCAGAGCGGCAAACAGGTTGGTCTAAGGCCAACTATCCATCCGCAAAGTCTCTCCACGAATTACCTCGGACCAGGGCTTGTTGTTGCCTGAGGGTTCCTGCGCCGGGTCCTTCGTGGTGAGGAAATCGCAAACCATGAACCTGTCGCCTGCATCATCGTAGAGCCCACAGTAGGCGATGACCGAATTGCGGGGATACTCGCGCTCTCCTTTACCTCGACCGTTCCAGGGCTCGTTGTCGCAGTAGCAATTTGCATCCGAAGTTGTGTAGGGACCCACCTTGGCTTGGAGGTCATGGTTGCAGACCCAATTCCAGACCGCACCGACGAAGTAGGCCAGGGTGTTGGGCTTGCCACCGTACGGGTGCTGTAAGCCGTTGTAGCCAGCCTGGAAAACACCCTGCTGGTAGACATTGGACAGCGCAGCCTTCATTTGTGAGCGATAGTCGCCCCCGGCTCCGGCCGGCCCCATGGCTCCGACACCCTTGTCGGAGGCGAATTCGATCCCGGCGGCAAAGTTAAAACCACGCCACCACCCACAGCCAGGTCCCTCGAAGGATTTGTCGAGGCCGGGGACGTACATCGTTGGGCACTGCACATGATCCTTGCCGAAGCTTCCAACGAAGCAGTTCTTTTTACCCACCGGCGTCTTCTTCATGAAGTGCTCGAGATAGAAAACATCTCCGCGGCAGTCAGTCTGGATTCCAGAGCCGTCGCAGCCATGCGCTACCCAGATGTCCTCGGCTTTCCAGGTCTTCGCTGCAGGATCCCAAGCGCGAAAGCCTTGGTATCCAAACGCATTCTTGTCCGCAAAGAAGGGCGCCGAGTCGAAGTGCCCCGCGTTTACCCACGAACAGTCCTTGTTGTCCACGTTGGGCATGAAGGCAAAAGGGGTGCAGGAGGCGCCATGCTGCTGGCACTGTGCGCCAAAGACCTGGCTTTTACCACAAGTCTCCGTGACCTGGTTGGCTTCGATGCAGCCTTCCTTCCTCTGATCTTGACTATTCCAGTACACCAAATCGTCACAGCTATGGGCGATCGGTGTCCAGGAACTCGATTGTGCCAGGAACCCAGGACCTGATCCAGCCTCGGACGGCCGCGCAAAAAACCAGAGGGCGAGGAAAGGACCGGTGTTGAACCCACAACTTCTGAGAGTGCGCGCCATCTGCAGAGTCCGGCTGAGTTTTGCGGTTTCGGAGTCTTAGGAGTGTTGGCCCTGTTGGGATGACTTGAGCAAAGATTTATTGGCGTCGTCCATCCACGGGTGTGCCGGAGAGCCTCTCATACCTTGAAGATCTACTCAGTGGTGGCAGGTGAAGCTAGTTTCCCGCTGCACTCATGAAGCTTCCTCCTCATCATCACCTTCATCCGACTCATCATCATCGTCATCGTCAGTCACAAGCTTTCTTGATACAGTTACAGCATGTCGTTGCTGCTCCCCACCTCTTGGAACCACGTCCAGTGCATACCCTGGCTGGCTCGGAGAACCTCGACCTGTCGGCAAAGGCCCCGGCTTGGGTCGACTGGCACTACCCAAGAACCTACAGCGGCCCATAGACTCGCGCCTCCCACAACTGAAGTGCTCAGAACTGCGAACACCAGCACCGAGCAGGATATCCCTCACCCTTTCTCCATCCGCGCAGGATATAATGTCGCAAGTTCGCGAGGGTGTCTGAGCACTTTGAGTGCTGAAAGACGGACTCCTAGGGCAGCATGGGCGCAGAGCTGTACGGAGCCAAGGACTGACTGTTGATTTGCATGCCTATAGGGATACAACTGGGGCGGTATGGTGAAGTAGAGCAAGGGTCAACAAGAACGGCTCTGCCACCCACTTTCGCGGTGCTCGCGGGCTGCTAGATCGGCGTGTATCGGCTGAAAAATTGTCTCCGTGGGTCCGCAGGGCAGCAGCGTCTTCTGTGTATGTACCAACTCATAGTTGCTTCGTCCGCGGCTAGCTGCTAGCGCTTATAGCACTTCTCTTAATGGGCATTCAGCCGCTTGATGTGAGGTCACCTGCTGCGACCTCTTAAGAAGCATTCAGCCGAGCTTGCCGATCTGCGCCTGCGAATCTCTGCCAATGCTGGAATCGTGCTCGCGCTGGGGTCTTGTGTCTGGAACCATCCTTCCTAAAGGTCTTACTGCACACACACACATGGACATGGACTGTAAGCTTGCTTCATTACCAATCCTAGTACTAGTTGCAACCTTGGAAGCAACTTCGACTCTGCTGCTCTCTGGGTGTGCCTTCTTGGCCAGGTGCACTATGCTTTTGTGAAGCACCTCGGCGAATAGACAGGCTGAGCGTGCATGAACAGCCTTGGAGGCTGGGATGTCATCTTCCACATCGACGAACCCCACTTTCCATCCTCTCCTTTTCCAGGCCCCTGACCGAGTCCAACAGCCCAGCAACTGTGAAGATTCCGCCCACAACGGCGCAGACCTGGTCCGAGTTGCTTGTTTGCTGCGCACCCTGCAAAACCAGGGACTTGGGAAAGTCTTCTGGGCCTTGCAGCGATCGCCCTAGCACGCCTTCTACAATTTGAGCAGATCCTCGCTTCGCTTTGCCTGGACGACAAAGTGGGACAAGCTCTCCTCCACAGTTCGAACTCGTCTGCACATGGCGATGGTGCAGGTTCATACACGAGACTGCAGCTTGTGCGAGACTTCAGTTAACGTCAGTTTCTTGTGGTTTTGCTGCATCGCACTCGTCCTTTGTCTCCGTGTAGCGCACAGTCACCGGCGAGAAGTCGTACCGGAGATATAGTGACCTGATTCGGCTCTCTCGAAGCGCCGAGACTTGCCGAGACATAACGACGTGTTTAAGCCATGGAATCTAGAACAGATCCTAAACAGAGATAGTGCCTTCTATGACTAGGCGAGCTGCATCAGAGTTGTCAAAGCCATTCATCGAGCTGAACCCCTCACATTTCTGAAGATTCCATGGCAAGGTCATACATCAGAGCCCCTTGCAAACTGAACTCATGAACTTCTCAGTAGAGTACCGATCTTGGTGAAGAGTCTGCAAACTCTGAGTCCGACACGGCATCTGCTGGTTCACTATTTTGTTGGAATTTGCAGTAAACCTTGGGAGGAAGTGACCAGCGGCGACTGCACAAGCCGACGCGCACTCGGGCATTCATGATGAGCTTGTTTCTACCCTGTCCTTCCAGAGCCATGCTTATCCATGCTTGCAAGACGCTGATAAACATGTATCGGCGACCCGTCCAGCGGCACGTAAGTGGTGGGAACCTCGGTACAGGACGCATGTGAGCCAACACACTGTCGCTCAAAATTCCGAGTCGGAGACCACTTTCGTGTAATACTCGTAGATTGCAGAGTCCACGAGCCCGGCGTAGGACCAGGATCCTCTGTCGGTTTCAACTGGAAATCCCTCGAACTGCCCTCCCGCGACTGCGAAGGGCCACTGTCTCTGCCAAGGTGCCAAATTTGGAATCGGTCTTCTCCTTGGGCCTTGGACTGGTCCGGAAGTTACTCTTGGCAACGGCGGGCTTTTCAGGCTCAGGCTGCGGCTCGCTCTTCTCGTGTATCTGTACGACGCCATCGAGAGGGCTCACGATGCCGGTGCCCTGGAAATTGCTCTTGACCTGGAGCAGGGACCCTGAAGCTACAGGGCCCCTGACTTCTCCTTCGCCGGCTCAGATCCTGGCGTATGTGATGTCGGTGTCGATGCCAAAAGAGATGTGGTTCACCTTCCAATGCAGAACTTTGCAGCAACCGTCATCTAAACGAAGCCAAGCAGCGTAAGCGCTTTTACGGTGCTGCTTGTAACACACATTCGAAGAGTTGAACCGCAATGTCCGCAGCCACTGTCACATGCCATTAGGAGCTGCTCTTGCATGGTCATAGACACCGCGGCCTTGTGGGATATGTTGAGGTTCTTGGTTTCCTGGAGGTGTTGCGGAGCCACGAACACCAACGACATGGCATCGCGCAATCAGGGATTGGGGCCACAGTAAGTCGCCAGGATGGATGGGAAACTCAAGGAGTGGGGTTACGTCGCGCTCGGGTAGGGCTTCTGTGCCTAGCATGTCGAGTGGGCTGGACCGATGGACCGTTTCTCTACCATGTGGGAGTTTCCGAAAATTAGGGGTGCCTTATTTTGGGGTCATTATAATAGGGATCCTACTATTTAGAAAACTATATTAGGGTCCCGTATTGTCGGAAACTCCCACGTAATGAACTTACTAGAAAGTAAGTAGCCACACTGCTGCCAACATCAACCATAGCCGCAATTGCAAGACCGTAGCCGCAAGACTAACGATACAGCAGAAAGATATGCAAACACGCAAACACGAAAAAACTGAATTCACGCACCCTGTAGTCCACGTCCTCAAAAAAACCAAAACCGTCAATCTCCGACCTGAGCTACTGCCGGTAAAACTAAAAGACTCAAAACGACATGGTTCTGTAAGAAGCACGCATTGCTGCCCCTCGGATTCCCAAACAATCCTGCGACAACAACGAAAGCCAGCTTGATTTTGCAGGTCCTGCCTCGTCAAGGTGAAACTTTCAAAGGTCTTTTCACTTTACAAACCCGCCTTTTCGTAACACCGCTTGGCAGGCTCATTGCTGTCAAGCACGCTGTCATCTTTGACCACCCCGAAGAAAGCTTATGAGCACGCTTCTCGGCAACCTGAATCAACAGACCACCAAGTCCCTTGCCCTGGTGGGGACGGTCTGCTATGACGTGTTTAATCTTCAGGGTGCTGCTGTCCTCAAACCCCGCATGGATGTAGCCGGCCACTGTTCGAGATTTCTGTGAAACAGCTGCCAGTGTGAAAGCAGAAGGCTGAGCCCGGTCACGAACGCTTCTATCAGCTTCAAATGGGGGGGTTTCAAGGAGGGTATAGGGTATATGATCATATAAAACCCAATAACTTACTCTTCTCCCTAGTGCCCCCTAAGGATCCCCAGCACCCTTCCCCCTTAGAAAACCCCCTCCCGAAAGGATCCCATAATCCTTGTACCAGTGTTGATGTTGGTGGAGATGAGCATGGTCTCCACAAAACTCGCGCTCAGAGCGCCGCACGCGCTTCGAGGAGTCACGCAAGGAGTCGGTCACAAAGTACCTGGGTTGTCCGGCAAAACGTCCCAAAGATATTGAAACCTCAGCAAGTAATCTCATGTTGCATATAATGACGCACACATAACCAGGTTGACCATGTATGCGTACACGTGCACACACACACATCCACAGACACATATATGCATAAGCATGATAGTATGTACATGTGTACATAAGTATACATATATATATATATACATGTGTATATATATATATACGTATACGTATACGTATACGTATACGTATACGTATACGTATACGTATACGTATACGTGTACGTGTACATATACGTATACGTATACGTATACGTATACGTATACGTAAACATAAACGTAAACGTAAACGTAAATGTATACATATACATACACATATACATACACATACACATACACATACACATACACATACACATATACATATACATATACATATACATACATATACATATACGTATACGTATACGTATACGTATACATATACATATACATATACATATACATATACATATACATACACATACACATACATATCCACATACACATACACATACACATACACATACGCATGCACATACACATATACATGTACATGTACATGTACATGTACATGTACATGTACACATACATATACATATACATATACATGTACATGTACATGTACATGTACATGTACATGTACATGTACATGTACATGTACATGTACATATATATACATCTGTTTATGTGTATATATATATATACATATATATATATATACATGTCTATGTGTGTGCGGGGGTAGTTGACAAAATCATGGGCCCTTTTTGGGTACCCTAGATAATAGGTGCCGTATTAAATTGAGGACCCAACAAAGGAAACTAGCCATGTGTGTGTATATATATACACATTTACTCATAGCCGCAAATGTTAAACGACTAGACTCAACTGCCGAGATACTCGGCGTTTTCCAAGACGACATGTTCAGCTGACTTGGTTCTCACAGGTTCGCGCTCACTCTCCTCATCGCCCCACTCCCAGATCGCGAACGTGCTTCTTGTAGAGGCTCCAGGACACGAAGTTTTTGGGTCTGGGCACCAGAGCTTCCGCTTACGACCAGGAAGTGTCCGAGGCTTCGTTCTGTCAACGGCCTGAACGTGCAGCGAAGCTCCCTGTTCAACCATGTAGCTCACAACTTCCACATGGTTGTTGGTGATGGCGAAAAACAATGCAGTGTTCCTGCAATTGTCTCGAAAATTGATCTCCATGCCCAGGCCTAGGCTGCTGCCCAGAATAACGGCATCTGTCGCTGAGAATCGATCTGCGCAAGGTCGACTCCCTTGCGGATGCAGTCTTTAGCCAGCAGCTGTGCTGCCACAAAAAAAGCATGTTTTGGCGAAAGGCGCTGTGCAGCCAACTCATGTCGGCTTTCTCCAAAGCTTCTCTTGCCTCGGCCAGCTCGCCATCCCGCACGGTGATGAATAGCTCATCAAGCTCGTCTTGATTCATTTTGAATCGAATCTTGAGCCCGCGGCTTACTCATTCATTCTGCTGCCAGTCCACCTGTAGAGAACGAAAACTATCTGAAAAACAACACCTTGCGCCTCATCGCTATGAATTGGCTACTACCTGACTACCTTCGGCCTCATTGTCAGTGCATTCTGAAACTCTGCAAAGTAGAAGATCATAGAAGATCCCTCGGTCGTCCTGGTAAAGGGATCCGAAGAGGAAAGAGTGGCTGTAGGTGGACAGATGGAGGTTCCTGGCATATGCTCGGTTGGGCCGTGGCAGCTTGGGACAGGAACCGGTGAATGTGCTTATGTAAGGCAATCTCCTGTATGTTGCAGGTTTTCAATAAGATCATGGCAGGCTTGCCCGGGAACTTTGTTCACTTTCACGAAGCCTGGCGAAAAGCTGTCCGATGGGGCTGAAGCACCACCATGTTTCCCTCTCCACAGAGGCTCTGAACAAACCATCGCCCTCAATGCTTTAACTTCCTTGCAAGGCCTCGAATACGGCAGCCCTCGCCGCTGTTGATGCTCTTGCGGAGAGCATCAACGTCCTGTCAATAGGCTTTGTCCAGTGGTGGGAAAGCGGTGACACGCTAACACAGCCAATCACTGAAGCTCTGCCCGCTGTTGCGTACACGGAGGCAAAGCCGGTTACTCATGACATCTTTATAGGCTAGCAGATAAGGCGACCCTATTCCAGATGGCATGTTCTGGCACAAGAGCTGGCCTGGTTGCCATAACCTAAACTGTAGTGCCGCGAAAGAGTGGAGGACGCGCCGAAGTGGCTCGACCTCGCGGCCAAGGCTCATCAGCTCCCTAACGGCTTAGCACAGTCTCATCTCCACTCGTAGATTGCTCCCCTCTCACGGAGAATCATTGAGCCATGCATGCTCAACTGCCAGCAGTACGTATAACGTCCTACCAGTAGTGACACTCAGTCTCACCAGGTCGGGTCTATCTAGCTGGCCAGTTTGGTCTCTTCATCATCCAAGAATGGATAAAGCACCAGAGGTTTGGTAGTGCTTGGCAGAGCTGATCAAGCTCAGCGGCTTGATCTCCTGCGTACCTATAAGATCTCCTTTGGACGTCAGGCGGTCCTGCCCAGCAGCGACACGATTCCAGTCTCACTCTTGCATGTGACTTCAGCTCAAGCCCAGCCGCGTCTGCTAACACTTTTGCAATCCTGGTATGCTGGCCCTCGATGGAAACAGGCGACTTTTCATGTTGAAGTCACCCCCGTCACACTGCGCATCGAGTGATCCTTGAACAGGTTGCCGTGGGCATCAACCTTTGCAGATGGCAAAGGTCGGTGTCAGGAGAGCTGAAAGCATTGTCATGCACTGTCACCAGGCTTAACGGCAGGTAGAGTAGAGTAGCCGCAGCCTCATGGCTTCCCATGACATCCTGCGCATCGAAGGAGAGCAGCCTCGGTCTATGAGAAACTCAAACTCCTCTGTAACCGGGAAGCTTGAAGATAGGCCGTCTTCTTTCAGGAGCCGGGCTCGCAAGGCATAGAGGACATCGTAATATCCAAATTGATCTGCAGCTTCTCCTCAAATCAGCCATGTGCATTCGGATGACAGAAGGCCCAGAAGCACGTCATTTGGCCAAGCAAGAAGAAGTGAAGCCTCATATAAGCTGTGCAAGCTGTCCTCGGTCTTGCTCTCCTCTATTACCATTTCACTTTCCCATCGCCGCTGGATGAGCACCTCGCTTCATTCACAGCCCCCTCTGTCACCACCGGAAGTCTACTTGATGTGGTGCTTCGAAAGAACTTACTCGGAAAGAGAATTCGGCAACAAACTGTACCGGTGCACGATCGTCACAAGTAGAGCCCGGGGAGGGCGGGTGCAGAGGTGAACGGGGTACAGAAAGGCTGGGGCGACGGCTGTAAACTCTGCAAAGAAGAGATAAAGCGCCACGAGGACCTGAAGCAAAGACTCCTTGTGAGCTCTTCCGCACTGTTGACGTATGAGAGAGGACACTCGGTGCACTCTGTTACAACATTCTGTTGCCTAAGGCTCCAGGCAGTGAAGATGGACACTAAGGCACCACTCAGCGTCGGTTCCGTAAGGTCCCGCGGCACCTGGAGAGCGAGAGCAAAGGCATCCATTCCTCGCGACTAGGCGAGTCTCTGGGCCTTCCGGTAGAGATCGAGCCGCGAGAGCGCCCTCATTGCTCTCCTGTACGGAGGTGAAGAAGACTTGAAGCGTCTAGAAAGGCTCCCCCGCCCTTTTCCAAATCGAAGGAATCTCGGAAGCTCTGCAAGTTTCGCTCACTGGCACAGAACGAAAAAAAGGATTTGCTCCCGGTCCGGCCTCGTCGCTCTGATCAGCAGGGCAGCATACCAAGCATGCGGGAAGGCTTAAGATAGTGCTGGTGTTCTGCCGTTGTTTAAGGCCTGGTGCAGAAGGTTGCGTCACCAGCCACGACAAGCAATAAAATAGCTCCTGGCTCCTGAAGCACGCACGTAATTCACATGCACCTGTTTAGTTGGACTCAGATCTTCGCTGAAAGCTCGCATTTCGGTAGCACGGGATCTTTTTGCCCACCAGCAGACTGCTGCGAACTAGTGCCGTTAAGGTGGTGTGGCTTGGAAGCATCTGCGCTGGTCCGAAAATTCAATCTCACATTGATGCCCTCGCGGGCACAAGCTCGGGCCGGAGAAGCTGCACCGAGACGTGCTGCGACTGCGACAGCGACGGCAATGGGGACGACGACCACGACCACGCTCACGACCAGGACGACGACTATCACCGTTGCTGCAGTTTGACCTAATTGT
Organism: Symbiodinium sp. clade A Y106; assembly: GCA_003297005.1. Taxonomy (NCBI): domain Eukaryota; class Dinophyceae; order Suessiales; family Symbiodiniaceae; genus Symbiodinium; species Symbiodinium sp. clade A. Next base: position 133,698 of record BGNK01000450.1, read on the forward strand.
CATGGTTCAGTTTCGTCCGAATCCAAGCACCCTGGTAGATCAGCGAGCTTTTGACGGGAAGGAATCACATCCCCGCTTACATCAGAACTGTGACGCTCGGTGCCTCCGAGCAGTACGCCTCCACTGTCTCAATGTTTATCTGCTCTCCCTGGTCCTTCAGCGGCGCACTGGTCGTTACAACATAAACCCAAAGCCCCATACCATGAACCCAAAGCCAGAACACCTAGTCCCAAACCCAAAACCTTAAGAGCTAAAAAGTCGGTTTGCGCGGAGGAAACAGCTCGGTCTCCTCAAACTCGGATGCGATAGTCGTGGCAGTCTTCCGCTGGCAGACTCGCATTAGCCATACCTGCCAAACCAAGAGCTTTGTTCCAGAACACATATATATATATATGTATATATATATACATACACATATGCTCCCCCCCAAGGATCTACCGTTTTCGTGTGTTTGAGAGCCGGATGCGAAACTCTGGAAATATTGATAGATTTCGTGTTCATGGACATTATGTACAATCTCGATGCGTCTTATCGGGGTTGTAAAAAATAGGGTCCTGTTTTCATATCATGTATATATATATATATATACATACATTATGTTATAATATATAGATATATATGTACATATTATATATATATAGGTATATACAACATATAAGTATATATATAATTCAGATGAAGAAGCAGCAGGCGATGAGCATCCCCACACTTCTGCCGCGCTAAGGAGCCTCGGTAACACTGTATCGCCCCACCTGCTTCTTGAGGAAGAGCTGCCAATCTCCGTTGCCCTGTCTAAAGACATGTGGACCATTCACAAGTGACGGTGCCACGAAGTTCCTGAAACTACACCCTTCATGCTTGTAGACAGCGAGGTGCGCCTATCTCATTCCAGTAACATGGAGGGAGACTTCCGATCCCTACAGTCAAGCGGAGTAGCCTGGTTGTAACCACAGCCATTCACAACCACCTGAGCAACCAAAACGAGAAGAGCACAGAGCACTGCCACATCTTAATGCTGAGAACCGTAAGTCAATATGCATGAATGCACGTTGTGTAATTACGGCACATGGCACCGAGACCTTCGCCCAATCACATGCATCAATCGTCAACGGATCCACTTGGGGCTTGCCTGATGCAGCGGCGAGGGCTGAAAGCTGCGAAGCTGTGCTTGGGGTCCTGTGAGAAGCCTTGCACACAGTCTGCGCCTTTCGGGGATCGGTACTTGGCTGTCTTCATCGCCACCGCGTGCTCAGCCTGACTCTGCAGCATCCCGAAATGTACGTCGAAGGCATACGAAAAAGCCTGACTTCTGTGCGACGCGTCGTCTGGCAGCTGCCGCGCAGCCGAATCACCTCTGAAAGCCGTCCCCCCCGCGCCTTCCTGGCTGCCTAGCTCAAGGAAAGCGAGCGGGACTGGAGCTGGGTCTACGAAGTCACAAAGCCCCTCCGTGCTGATCTCAATATCTTGTCAGGTCTCCTTCGTTGAATCCAGATGTGTTATGTGTTGTTTTTTGCTTGACAAATCAAGTTCTCTATGGCTGCGGACGAAGGATTGCACGCTGCACCTGCGAAGCCAAGTCTGACAATCTTCATGGGCCAGCCAGTTGGCAATGATGAGGAATCTGCAGGAGACACCAGCACTGCAGCACCTGATGAGCGGCTAATCAGCACAGCAAGAGGTATTGTCTCCTTGCGAGCTCGCATCATTCCAGGGGGGGCAAATGCCCATCTGCACTATTTTTTAGAGTGAGGAATAGATTATCCCCTCTGTCCTGTGGTCCACTTGGTGGCTCCCCCAGCAGGGACCGGCAGGGATTGGCTGAACAAGATGGCATTGGCCTAGGTCTGGCACCTGTGAAAGCCTGGGAAGGCTTGACTTTTTCAAAGGCCTGAGAACTCTCAGAAAACATCCAAGAGTGAACCGAGAACCTGGAGTCTGCCTCCCGCGGCTCCATTGCACGGGGCAACGAATTGCGGAACGGCTCAGGTTGCGACCTCAGCTGCGACGCTGCAATCGCTTCAGCACGAGGGGTCCACAAGAGCCGCTAGGTATCAGCAATCTAGTGGTTCAGGCTTGTCGCTCGCTAAAGAAAAAGAAGCTGGCCGTGTCTTCTCAAGTGCCCTTCTCTACACTAAACCAGTGGTCAACCTGTCAAGAAGCACGTGAGACATGCTTCATCATGTTCTTGTGCAGCTCGGGCACAATCGTCATTTTGATAGTGATGCCACCTGTAGGGAGGCACGCATTCTGTGGTGCTGCTACCAGTACATGTAGTGCAGGCCTATTCAACATGCTGAGCGCATGTGGATCGAAGAGCTTCTACCCCTTTCAACCCCTTTGCCTTCGTCTTTTGGGTTGAACACCTCGCACAGCTGTGCCCACGTCTGGACTGTGGGACTGTAGGACTCTGAAACCATCTGCAGTCTGTAGTCTGTAGATCACTGTAGATGTCTAGCCTACGACTCTCCCCAGTAATGGAACAGTCAGGCTGGACGAATGATGGCCTTGCGCACCGTCCATGTAAATTGGCGGTGGGCTTTGTGCTGAGCCTGCACCAGGAAGGTGGATGACTGTCAGAACTGCAGCCAGGAGAGCAGTGAACAAAAAACTCTGGATGGCTCTATAAGTACATTGTAAGGCTTTCTTGAGTTGGCATCCAGAAAAGGACAACGACCAGCAAACGTGAACAACTTTCCCGTGCCGCGAAACACAGCAGCGGCAGCACACAACAGCAAAAGGAAACGAACTCGTGTCATCTGCATGCCGACACAAGCACAACTCCCAGTCCAACTCGACATGTCTCCTATTGTTGCACGGCCGCAGCTGTTGCCATATGACAAATCCACTTGGGGCCACCTTCTCGATGGCTTCCATGGCAATGGAAGCAGTGAAGGCCCCCTGGAACTCAAGCTTGACCTTTGGTTGGACTATGCGGGGGCTCGCAGAGGGGAAAGAAAGAGCGAGCGAGAGCGAGAGTGAGAGTGAGAGAGAAAGAGAGAAAGAGAGAAAGAGAGAAAGAGAGAAAGAGAGAAAGAGAGAAAGAGAGAAAGAGAGAAAGAGAGAAAGAGACAGAGAGAGAAAGAGCGAAAGAGCGAAAGAGAGAAAGATAGAAAGAGGGAAAGAGGGAAAGAGGGACAGAGAGAAAGAGAGAAAGAGAGAACGAGAGAAAGACAGAGAGAGAGAGAGAGGGAGAGAAAGAGAGAAAGAAGAGAGAAAGAGAGCAAGAGAGAGCTTGTTCTTGACTTTTCTAGGCTTGCTGAGCTCAGGACCGTTCGCTTCAAATTGTTGCCGGCGACGTCCACAAATTTGCTCATAATCTCGAGGCAGGAACAAGCAAGCAGGACTCCAACTGAACTCACATCATCCGTTGCCATCATTGCGGTGCTGTTCTCAGAAGACTTGCTACTGCGCGGACACTGCGAAGCACGCCAGGGCCAGCACTGCGGATCCGAGCTTCGTAGAGTTCGTTGTCTTCGAAACCCGCATCTCCTGGGTACGCAGCTTCGGTACTCGTCCCGAAGCCCAAGTGGCCCCAAGTCCTAAGCCCATGACCTCAGCATCATCATCCGCGACAGGCTGGAAGTGCTGGAGCACTCGCACCCTGGCCATCAGATGCACTCGGCGGTTTTCGGCAGATGCAAGGACTTGGCTTGGCCTCATTCTGCGATCGCGCTGGCGCAGCAGAAACTGTGCCTGAGCACGGGCAACGCGGCAAAGTCTGCTTGGTCTTACAATGAAGACTTGGCTTCGAACCGCCGGTCGAAACTCGTGCGGCATCTCCGCGATCGCATACCTGTCTTGGCTGACTTTGCACAGAAGCTTGCATAAGCTTGCAGGTCAATCCAAACTCAGCCGACAGGTTCACTGAAAAGGTCATGCTGCGCAGACGACAAACTTCCCATGCTGTTGAGCTGCTCCTAAAAAGTGAAACAACCTTCGGAATTTTTGGCTCGAAGAAGTCTGAGTCTAAACCTTGCCTAGACAGGAAGCCAAGCGCATCACTGCCGAGAAAAGAGTCATGACAGGGTGCAGCATGGTGCTCCGGTTCCGTGGCGATTGTAGAACAAGATCTGCAGCCTTGGGAGGCGACTGCGTCGCTAGCTTCAAGCAGATCTTGCAAGGACTGCCCAAGAGGAGACTGCAGAATGGTGCTCCTGGGTTCCTGGCCCTGTCTCCGGTGTTGAAAATCGCAACCATCGCCTTTGCGGCTGTGGTTGCGCTTTGAAAGCGAGTTTTCAGCTCTGGGCAAGGTGGCCACAGCCACAGCCCCTTCCGACCCGGGCTTTTCCTTAAGACGTACTGGCTTGTGCCGGTATTTCGAGGACTTGCCAGCCTCATAAAATCTGGAATATGGAACAGAACTAAATCTGGAGTTGTACAGCGGTTGTCGGCAACCAGCTGGCAGTGAAGTGAGACATGGCCGCGGCCCTGTACAGTCCACATGATCGCCTCTGAACAAGGTGTGGCAGTAAACTATTCTTGGCTTATTCCCGCTTTGCTACGGTGCTGTCAAGTTGATTATGTCGGGTACAGCTCCACCTGGCATCATGGGGTCTCACTTATCCTCAAACTGAGTCCTACAATTAGTCTTGATCCGCATGCTGTACAAAGCAGGACCTTGACACTCATGCAATATCTGATGTCCCAAACGACATCAGTCTGGACTTGCAACCTTTCACAACTTTGCGTATCCATGCTCATCAGTCCGCTGCCTCTTCAAAGTGCTCACCACATCAAAGTCCCAATCACGTCTGCCGCCAGTGGCCTTCCAGTCGATGGTGACTGAACTTCCCGCTGGCAGCTTGTCTTCCAGGACCAGGGTGCTGAGTCGTGAAACCAGATGTCGCTCCATGTAGCGCTTCAATGGCCGGGCACCCATTTCTGGGTCGTGAGCTGCCTCCAACACTCGGTCAACTGCTGCGTCGGTGATGTGCATGGCGACCTCCAGCTCCTCTAACCTGCGCACCACGTCAGCCAGTTGTAGTCGCACGACCTGGCGGAGAACGTCGCCGCTGAGCGGGCTGAAGACAATGACATCGTCCAGGCGATTCAAAAGCTCTGGTCTCAGGGATCGCCTGATCGTCTGCAGCACCATGGAGCGTGCCTTCTCCAGAGCAGGTCCGTGCCGACCAGAGTCTGCGGCCATAGCCATAAGGTGCTCAGAACCAAGGTTGCTGGTCATGATCACGACGCAGTTGGTGCAGTCCACCGTCCTGTGATGAGTCAGCTGAGCCGCTTAGCACGGGCAAAAAGCCAGCTGCGCAACGTCTTCCCACGAATGCCAAGCATCCTAAGTCCTAAACCTTGAAGGTTCTTCGTTCTTGGCGTCTTAACGCATTTTAGAGAGTGCATGCTCAAGCCGCTGCCGGCTTACGGTCTATGTTAGCGTCTTTTCGCCGTCCTGCCGTGGCTGTCGGTGATCCGGCCATCGTCGAGCAACTGCAGGAGTACGTTGAGAACTTGTGGGTGAGCTTTCTCCATCTCATCGAAGAGGACCACGCTGTAGGGATGCCGGCGCAGAGCCTCAGTTAGCTGGCCACCAGCTTCGTGTCCCACATAACCTGGAGGTGCTCCGATGAGCCTGGAGACCGCATGCTGCTCCATGTACTCGGACATGTCGAACCTGATCATCCGCGCCTCGCTGTCAAAGAGCTCTGCGGCGAGAGCCTTTGCCAGCTCGGTCTTTCCCACGCCTGTAGGCCCGGCAAAGAGAAAGGACCCGGTGGGCTGGTTCCGACGTGCGAGGCCGGCGGCGCTGCGCAGCACGGCGCGGGCCACCGCGGCAGCCGCCTCCTCCTGTCCGATGACCCGCTTTCTCAGCTCCGCCTCCAGACTCAGCAGCCGGGTCTTCTCCCCCTGTGAAAGCTTGGATACCGGAATGCCTGTCCAGCGCGAAACGACCTCGGCGATGTGGGCTGGTGTCACGGTCTCCACTAGCAGTGGGCTCTCCGTCGCATCCTCCTGGTCTTTCTTCTTTGCCTCGAGCTCGCGAATGCGTTGCTGCACCCCGGGGATGGCATCATAGCGGAGATCTGCGGCGGCGTCGACATCGTGGCGTGCCTCCATGACCTCCAACTTCCTCTTCAGATCCTGCAGCTTCTGCTTGGCCTTGCGCAAGTCATCGATGAGCTCTCGCTCCTGCTGGTAACGCGCCCGCAGCGGAGCAAGCTGCTCAGAGACGCCAGCCAGCTCCTTTTGTGCCTCGGCCAGGCGTGTCTTGGAGCCGTGATCTTTCTCCTTGCTCAGTGCTTTCACCTCCACTTCGAGGTACTGTCGCCGGCGCTCCAGGCTATCGATGGCCTCGGGCTGAGAGCTCAGCTGCACACGAATCTTGGAGCAAGCTTCATCAAGGAGATCCACCGCCTTATCGGGAAGAAAACGGGAAGTGATGTAGCGACTGGACAAAGTCGCAGCAGCAACGAGGGATGCATCCTGGATGCTCACGCCATGGTGTGCCGCATACCTATCTTTCAGACCCCGAAGGATGGTGATGGCAGTCTGCACGGAGGGCTCTTCCACGTGGACCTGCTGGAAGCGTCTCTCTAAGGCGGCATCCTTCTCGATGTATTTCCGGTACTCCTCCATCGTCGTGGCCCCGATGCAGCGGAGCTCACCACGAGCCAACATCGGCTTCAGGAGGTTCGCAGCATCCATGGCCCCGTCTGTCTTTCCTGCACCGATCAGCAGGTGGGCCTCGTCGATGAAAAGCACCACCCGCCCCTCTGCGTCCTTCACTTCCTGGAGCACAGCCTTGAGCCTCTCTTCGAATTCCCCACGGTACTTGGCACCACTGATCAGCGCACCCACATCCAGCGCGATGATGCGGCAGTCCTTCAGCGCTTCCGGAACATCCCCAACCACCACGCGCTGTGCCAAGCCCTCTGCAATGGCTGTCTTTCCAACACCTGGATCTCCAACCAAGATGGGGTTGTTCTTGGTCCTGCGGGCTAGAACCTGCACCACCCGCCGGATCTCGTCATCGCGGCCGATGACCGGGTCGAGCTTGCCGTTCTCCGCATCGGCCACGAGGTCCCTTCCATACTTCGACAAGGCCTCGAAGTTCTCATCGGCAGTTTGGCTGTCCACTTTCCGTGAGCCTCGGACTTCGTGTATGGCCTTCTCCAGCGCCGAAATGCTGTAGCCTGCCGAGGACAAGACCTCCTTCAAGGACTTCTGCTTCAGCAGCGCAAGGAAGAGGTCGGGTAAGCTGAGATAGCTATCTCCACTGGCCGTCCTCAGCCGCTCTGCTTCGGCAAGCACCCCACGCATGGCATTGTTCGGAGCGATATCCTCTGGCGCTGGGCTCTGGGAGCTGAAGCTGCCCAAAAGCCTGTCACAGCCCTTCACCACCTCTTGACTGTCGCCGTTCAAGCGGGAGAGCACTTGTGCTGGAAGGCTGCTCCTCTCCTTGACGAGGATGCTGAAGACGTGGGCTGGGTCTAGCTGGAGATGACCCCTCTCCCGAGCCAAGCGAACGCCATCCTTGATCGCCTTTCCGGCCATCTCCGTGAAATCACCACTGCCGCCACCCGACATCCCAGAAGGGAACGAATTTCAAGGCCTCTAAGGGGCTGTTGATGGAGACTGACGCACAAGGGTATCTGAGCCAAAGTTGCTTCAAAAGGCCCTGAGCTTCCTGGTCAAAGCTTGGATTAGCCGATTAGCCCCGCTCTGCTTGCAGTAACGGCACACCCTTGAGCTTTCTGGATTGCGATGAGCTGGTCACGTTTAGCTCCTCGTGCTGCTGGGAATGAGGCTCTACGACGGCAACCCGCAGGCCTGAGGCTTGACGCTGGAAATAATACCCCAGTCCTGGAACAACGGAGTCACTGATTCAGGTGCCGGAGCCTGACAGCCGAGACGCATGAGAGACACTGAAGTGTTCTCAGTGAGACTCTCCGCTTTCCGAAACCTCCTCGGTGGCTTCTTCGCTCTCGGTCTCTGTTGTCGCTGGATCACCTCCACTGTCACACAATGTCATACATGTAGGTCACACATTGTCACATGTCTGCCACCCAAGAAAGCCCACTTCGGCCTTCTCCCTCGGCAAATCGAAGGATGTGACTCAGCGGGGTCCTGCGGATCCGTGATCGCACATTGTAAGTTTCTGCGACGGAATGCGCGCCAAACATCCTGGCTGCCGGCAAGAGCCTCGAAGAGGACGAAACCCTCAGTTGACAACAGCGTCGACCCAATCAACGGTGCGATGCTTCCCTAGTCCATGCAGAGCGCCATCGAGAAGTCTGTCAGAATTTCAACTGCATGCTGCCTGTGGCAGTCTGCTCAGAGCCACTCAAACTTGGCACACTCGGCACACCAGGCCAGCCTAAGAACATGGCTGGACGAAGAGAGTTCGCGTACGGAGCTGGCTTGCCGCCAGCACGACGCCCTCAGAGACACGCCGTTTTTCGACAGAGCAAGGTAAGGGAGGCAAGCCACGTCTTGCTTCTCTTTGCGAATTGCCGGGCGGCAGCTTCCCATGTGCGATGACCGAACATCCTGAGTCTCCTGAGCAGCTGACCAAGATTGCCAGCAGCCGCGAGCCTCGTCAGGTCAAAAGATTCCTACTCAGTAAGGCTTTGGAATCTGCTACGGGTGCCCAGATTGAAGACATAGCCTTTTTGAGTGCAGTCGCGCTTGTAAGCGAAGTTTGTAAAGCAGCCAATCTCAGACGAGCACAGTGCCCCGGAAGGCAACGGAGACTTACAGAGTCGCAGAGAGCGCGCTGGCCTGAAGGGTGTCTGCGGCCCGCCATCAGGCCTGCCTCATTGACGTCCGAGGCACGCAGTGCACATGCACTTAAGGCGAGCACGAGACTGACAAACAAACGAGTGAGTCCAAGCAGTGTGCTGGGGGAGGCCAGGCGGTAATGGTATACACAACCCACTGCAACGACCTCGAGAGATGGGTCTCACACACTAGGGCCGGAGCCTGTCGCCGTTGACGCGCTCGGAGTCTCGACTCGGGTCGGTCCCCGCTGTGTGGTTGATCCAAAGTGCTGAAAAGTGCAGCTGCTGTTGCTCTACGTTTGAGGCGCTGGAGGCTGCTAGTGGAAGCGATGCCGGTGGGAGATACAGCCATGAAGCATGCTCTTGATCGTCCAGCTTCGAGCCGAAAGCACGCCAGTTACAGCTGAGTTGCTCTCGGAATATGTGAAGCCAGATACGCAAAAGGTCAAACCTAACATGTCATTTACAGCCAGATTTCAGGCACATGCGGCCAGGAGGTCTTTTAAATAAAGTCACCGCTGGCATCTACGGGAGTGGGTACACGCACTTCTCAATTTCGCCCGAAACCCCTTTAAGGAAGCCTTATGAGCGATCCAGAATCCACTTTGCCGGGGTCTTCGAGCCAACCCCAAGCTGCCAAGGCAGCCCTGGCCTCTTACGGACCTCACGAGCAACACTGCGTGCAGCCGCATGCACTCAGGGGACGTTTTGCAAGGCAGTTTCGACAGCTCTAGGAATTGCTCATGCACTTTGCTCTACCATGCTGACGGTTCGACGTAGATTCAGATCCGGTTTCTCTGGCAGGCACGGGAGAGCAAAGTGCACTGCGCTCATCTCCCGGAATGCTGCACCCCAGCCCCCTCACTGCCATACCTAACAGGCCAAAACCAATTCTTTGCTGCGTCTCGCTTTCGGTGAGGCAGTGCGTACGGTGCGCATGTCATGAAAGCATATTATGGAGGTTTCCGAAAATTGTGACCCTCATACAGTACCCTTAATTGTGGGATCCTTACAGTATTACAAGGACCCCAACGTAAGGTACCCCTTATTTTCGGGAACTCCCATATGAAAGCCTTGTCAGGCGAGTACCCTGACACATTCAAGGTCCAGCCTTGGTCCCCCAATCCCACCCCATCGCGGTTCCTCGGTGCCGTGGAGCATTGCACGAACAGCCGTGCACCAGCAGCCTGTTTTTGTAGCAAGCTGAGCTGAACACTCCGGAACCCATGGAAAATGCTGAACGCAACCTCGAATGTCCTCCGGGCAGCGCAGGACATGTTAGATATGCTTTGCCATGGCAACGCCTTCGCTGACTTCACTTCACCCGTGTTAGTCTATACAGCAAGGGGGTCGAAAAGCGTAGCAGAGAGCAAGGCTGGAAAAGCAAAGTCTGGACCACTGAGCCGTTCTAGACCTGATTCCGCGGCATCTACTCAAGGGTGGAGCGCTAATTACGATAGGGTTGATGAAACGAGTCATTCCCGAGACCTACTTCTAACATCTTCCAACTCTCCCCAAAACATGACTGGCACCCCTCGCCAGCAGTTTGAAGCCGAGGCTCGAAGACTGGGAGCAAGACAGAATTCCGTATACCCTCACTAAACTCCCAACATCTCCCAACCAGTAATTCCTACGTCCTAGAGCCTTTTTGCCATGTGGTCGTTCGTCCGTCGTGGCACATGCAGAACCTAGGACCTAGGCTTGTGACCCACCTCCGTCTGTGGGGAGGCTCGCAGGCTTTGTCGATTGACACGCCTGACAATACACTTCACACACCTGTCATGACGTGTGGCACCCATATACTACACGAAATATGTCGCAGGAAGACAGAACTAGAAACTTATGGCATACTAACATATACTAACAATAACAAATAAAAACGTATGCTGTTGCTCATGCTTCTATCCATCCATCCATCCATCCAGCCAGCCAGCCAGCCAGCCAGCCAGCTAGCCAGCCAGGCACCCATCCATGCATCCATCCATCCATCCATCCATCCATCCATCCAGGCACACGTACATGTTGGTTTACTGTATGCATGCGTACATGCATGTGCATATCTATCTATCGTATCATCTATCTATCAATCTATCTAACTATCCATGTACCTATATACACAAGTACAGGTACTTCCATGTACACATGGGGGACACTTGTGAAGAGACATAATTACGTGCACTATATTACATTGTGTTATACTATATTATATTATGGTCTATTCAGCTTTGTTACATCGTAGTATAAGATATTGATATGTTTTTACAATATATATATATATATATATTGTTATCTGGTTATTCCCCACATCATGTGTGGGGTTTTTTTACCTTTACCGTCACCATCCCGCGCTTCTCACTCACTCACTCAGTCCCTCACTCACCCAATCACCCACGCCACCCATTCATTGACAACCTACATAACACGCAACAACGCAACAGACGCGCACACACACACACACATGACACATAACACACATGACCCGCTGTCCAACACAACACAACACAACACAACACAACACAACCCAACGCAACGCAACACAACACAACGCAACACAGCACACAACAGCACACAACAGAGAACGCACCGGAAGACTCTAAACGCCACTAAACGCTCTCTTTAGAGTGCTCTGTGGGATGCGGCGCGCGCTTCAGGGTCCCACGGCTCCGGAAGACTCTAAACGCCACTAAACGCTCTCTCCAGAGGGCTCTGTGGGATGCGGCGCGCGCTTCAGGGTCCCACGGCTCCGGAAGACTCTAAACGCCACTTTGCGGCCGGACTGGTCCGTTTCGCTAGAAGAGGGCTACGGAGGTAGGTGTATGCCACTGAAGAAGCAGCTCGGACAAACCCTCTCTCTTTTCTCGGATGCATCGGAACCGGTAGTCAGGTGAGGCCTGACACCGAAGGTGCAGCTATGTGAAGCTGGTCCTTTTGGAGGCGGTCGGACCACCGGCCTCTGGAATCTGGAAAAGGAAAGAGTGAAACGCAGCAGCAGCCCACGAGGTTCACCAACGGAACCAGCGGACGTAAGTGAAACACGGACCACGGAAGAGTGTCTTCACACGGACAGGCGGCTACGGACGGAGTCCGAGACCAGGAAAGTCCACTGAGGTGTACTTGCGCGGACGGGGTCCGGAAGTGACCGCACCATTCAAGCCGCAAAGGTGGCGAAAAGGGGCGTCCTACCACAAACATGTCCGATCAAGATCGGCAACGTTCGGGCGGCCGTTTCCCTAGAAGAGGGCTACGGAGTAGGTGTATGCCACTGAAGAGACAGCTCCGACAAACCTTCTCTCTTTTCTCGGATGCATCGGAACCGGTGGTCAGGTGAGACCTGACACGGAAGGTGCAGCTATGTGAAGCTGGTCCTTTTGGAGGCGGTCGCACCAAACATGATCGAGCCACGTGCTTGACCCGACAGGGGAACCGTGCCAAAAGACCTTCAAGCACCAGTCGATGCAACCGGAGTCAACTGGCAAGAAACTCGGAGAAGACATCAGCGGAGGGATGCAACGAAAGTCTGGATTCGGAAGACAAGAAGGACCAGTCGAGGTCCAAACACTCGGACGGAGAGAATCCCAAGCTGACCGGGTCAGTCCATCGANGAAGACATCAGCGGAGGGATGCAACGAAAGTCTGGATTCGGAAGACAAGAAGGACCAGTCGAGGTCCAAACACTCGGACGGAGAGAATCCCAAGCTGACCGGGTCAGTCCATCGACTCAGGGAGTCGGCAACATCGTTGGAGATTCCCGGAACGTGGGACTCGATAGGACTGAAAAAACCCTTGGCCGTGCCTATTTGTTTGAAGCATGCAGCCCCAAAACACTAAACCCTGCACAACATCAGCAAACCAAAAGCAAGCCCGCATCCAGATGACACAAAACATGACTCCGAATCCCCACACCAGCTCTAAAGGCTGGTCTATGTGGACGGATATGCAGAGGCGCTCCTGAAGAGTGAAGAAGGAGCGGAGCACAGAGCAGAGCCCGACCGAAGTCCCTTCCAGGAAGCGGATTCAGACGCCGAGTTATCACACTGGAAAACGGTGTGGGTCGGAAGGTGGCCTTCGCCTAGAAGCCTGTGCAACAGGAGAAGCAGGGCGGATTGAGCAGCAAGCTCCCACGTAGCAATGTATGACTTCAGAGAGCAGTCGGCCGGAAGCCACGGAAACAAACGGAGCATCTGCACTTTCGTGAGTTTCACCTGAAAGTACAACTGACGGGAGTCAGGAAGGCGAACGTATCCCCCCATGCCGACGGCTGTAGCATCGGCACAAGCGTCGCAAAAGCCGGGCAGTCGAATCTAGGCGGAAGCATCATAGAGCGAATGTCCGTACCTGAAGAGGCCAAGTCCAGCCACATGCGAATGACTTCGCAAGAAGAGTCGGAGAGGCGGCAGTAAGAGCGAGACNGGCGGAAGCATCATAGAGCGAATGTCCGTACCTGAAGAGGCCAAGTCCAGCCACATGCGAATGACTTCGCAAGAAGAGTCGGAGAGGCGGCAGTAAGAGCGAGACGGACTGGAGGACTGGACTGAACCCAAATGCATCGTTGTTCCGGGACAATCCTGGTAAGATCTTTGCGCGACACTAAGGCAGTTTGGCCGACGCGCAGGAGCTTTGAGCCCGGAGGCAGGGCTGCCAGGCCGACGGACCGGAGCACGATGAGGTTGGCGTCAACACTGTCACAAAGACGGAGCCACATATCCGGAGATACGGCCGTGAGCACCGGGGTGAAAGAGTGGAGTATGATCCCCCTGGGGCGCGCCCTACGCGCGCACGCGCCTCGCGCGCGCTTCGCGCGCCCTGCGTACACCTCTCGCGCGCCTTTCGCGCGGCTTCGCGCGCGGCTTCGCGAGGCTTCGCGCGGCGTCTCGCGGCTTATTCGCGCCCTGCGCGCGCTTCGCGCCCTGCGCACGCTTCGCGCCTTGCGCGCGCTTCGTGCGCTTCGCGCGAAGCGCGGTTTGAGCCCTGCATGCACGCGCGTCGGCTTCGCGTGCTTCGCGTGGGCTTCGCGCGGGCTTCGTGCGGGCTTCGCACGGCTTTCTCATGCAGCCGGCCGCGGAGACCCTTGCATGCTGCCTATATGCTATACTTTCGAAGTGTTTTTTCAACTAACTTATTCTTCATGAAGCTGCATACTCCGAACTTGGGGTGTTTACCGAGGCTGGCCTCCTTGCACATGTTGGTATTATAGTCGACTCGACGTATAGTCGCGACATCCAGCTCGTGCTGTTGACCTCTTATACCATGCAGAGAATCCTACAAAAAGCAGTTGCCTCAGTGGCCCACGGCACATCGGCGCGGCACAGCTGCCTGCAAAGAAATGTTCAAGCAAGAAAGAACAGTGCTCCAGACTGGCAGCTGCGGGTGTCGTGACGAAACAGAACCTGGCAAAAACTCGTACTTTGATTTTGCGGCCAGAAACGGACACGCTTGCCGCGGTTCAGAAGTCGGTTTAATTAAGGACGAATTACAAATTGCGCATCAAATGCACGTGTACTGTCTTTTTCTTGTCCCACGACTTACTACTACTATTACTACTACTGCTACTACCACCACTACTACTACTACTACTACTACTACTACTACTACTACTACTAGCACTACTACTATGTCTAATCCTACGACTGCATGCGCGGCTTCGCGCGTGCCCCGCATCGCGCGGCTCGGGCCGGCTTCACGCGCGCACCTGCGCGCTCTCGGCTTCGCACGGCTTCACGCGGCTTCGCGTGCTTCGCGCGGCTCGTGCGCGGCTTCACGCGCTTCGAGCGGGCTGCTTCGCGTGGCTTGGCGCGTGCTTCGCGCGCGTAACTAAGCGTGTTTCGCGCGGCTTCGCGCGCTTCGCTCCGCCGTCGGCTTTGTGCGCGCACCTGCGCGCGTGGCTTCGCGCGGTTTCGCACGCTTCGCGTGGTTTCGCGCGCTTCGCGCGGGCTTCGCGGGCGAGCGCTTCGTGCGGCTTCACGCGCCTCGCGCCGGCTTCGTGCGCGCACCTGCGCACGCGCGGCTTCGCACGGCTTCGCGCGCACACCTGCGCACGCACGGCTTCGCGCGGCTTCGCGCGGCTTCGCGCGCTTCGCGTGCTTCGCGCGGCTTCGCGCGGGCTTCGCGCGCGCGAAGCGCGCGCGGCTTCGCGCGGCTTCGCGCGCTTC
>BGNK01000450.1:148646-183583 GCA_003297005.1 Symbiodinium sp. clade A Y106
GCGCGCGCGGCTTCGCGCGGCTTCGCGCGCTTCGCGCGGGCTGGTCGCGTCCCCAGGGCGGATCATTCTGAAAGAGTGCTGGTCGGCGTACAGTGGTGACAGGGAAGAACCAGAGTAATTTCCCGGTGAGACGCTCAAGGTCGCGGACGGAACACCCGCGTGATGCCAAGAGCTGCTTAGCAAGGCAGTGAGGCGGAGCAATTTGGCGGGGTCCAGGCGGACAGTGAAGCAGTCGAAGTCCATTTGCCAGCCGATCCACACAACGGACGTGCCTAACGCACATTTATGCCAGCTCATCGGTACCCGCAGGCTCAAAAGCAGGATTACAATGACGGAGGACGGAGGCCCAAAGCGGGGCGGAGGTGCGATTGAGCAAGGACAAGATGTCATCCATGTAAATCAAGCCCGTATGGCGGACACGGACCAACCTTTTGAGAAGGCGGAGAAGTAGGCCGGCAGCGCGAGCCCAATAAAAACTGGAGACGCGGGTGCCAAAGTTCAGTGTGAGGCATTGATAAAGACGGCCGCGATGTCGGAAACAAAGCAGGCCACGGTCGGAACCACGGATGAGGATGCGCCTGTGGGCTTTGGCCACATCCAGCACCAGGGCAACAAGCTGTTCCAACGAATCGGAAAGTGGTATGCTTTTGCGCACGTCCATGAGGGACGGATTGGCGGAACGATTCGGAAGCTGCGTATTGGAAGTGACGCCAGAGACGGAGGAATCCACCACCAGTCTCGGCGGGCGCCCCGGAGCCAGAACCACGCCCAGTTTACCCACGGCGGTATGTTTGTAGAGAGAACGCAGCTCCTCGTCGCCACCGGGGATTTCCCGAATCCATCCGGCTTGGAGTTCGGATGCCAACAATGAGTCCACGATGTCGGCATTATCGATAGCGGATTTCCAAGCGGATTCGCAATGTGTTGGAGAGGGAGGCGGGTGGAGTCCGGAGGGGCGGGCGGATGTATAACCGAGCGTTGTGGGATCATAGAGCCGATGCCCAGCGGGACTCCAGAGAGCAAGCACGCGGCGATGTGCTGGTGCAGGCCAGTATCCAGTAGACGGGAAGTCCAAGCTTTGCGCAGCGGCCCGAGCACATCAGTTTGTGATGGCGGAGCACCATCCTCCACACGCCCAGGGACGGAGGGCCAACAGGCCCAAGACGGGAGCAATCGGAACCAAATCTTGCCCCTGGTCCAGAAAAGGATAAGCGATTTCAGCCAGAGCGCGGGCAAGTGAAGGTGGGTAGTTGGCAGTGGCGCGCGTGAGAAAAAAGCCATCCGGAGCACGAACGCCCGAAATCGGCGGATGAAAACCCAAGGGGTGAGGACACACGGATGCCACCGCGGAAATAGCCGGACTATTGCAGGCAAACGTCCAGGCCTTGTGCACAGGGAGAGAGTGGGCGCAGGCAGCGACGGATGCCATGTGGGAGGCGTGCGACCGGCACCACGACAGGACCGGCGGGCCCAGCCACAGGAGCCTAGACGTAGGTTTTCCATCCAGATGAGTCCACCACGAGAGGCAACCAAGGAGAGCAATGTTCTGCACAGCACATGTGTAAGCGAGGACTTCCGGAGTTCCTCAGCTTGCGGTGCGGGGAGACCATCCCGGCCACAAGGTTGTGCAACGGAACGGACAGCAGGTGGGCCACCCGAACGGAGGCGAGCACGAGAGAACGCAGCACAAGGTGGCGGGGCAGCGCCCGCTGAACCCACAAGGCCGGAAGCACAAAGACGTTCCAAGGAAGCAAAAGTCGTTGCATCATCAAGCAGGTCAATTTTCTCGCCCGACAACAAGCCCACCGGACGGAAACATCTTCGTGACATGGCGGAACGTGCTGACGTGACCGGGGCGTCGGCACCAGAGCACAAATCCAGAAAGAGACGGGCCGGAGGCAGGCGGGCCGGAGCCAAACCGGGAGCATGATTGGACACCCATGAAAGTACTTGCAGCTGGGGTTCTTGCACTTCCCCAGCGCAAACTTCACGCAAACGTCCTGGCCGCCGATCTCCCGGGCCCAAGAAGGGTCAAAGCCGGGGATCGGGCCGGGCTTGGACGGAGAGGCCTTATAGCTTTGGTTTTGGCCTTGCCTTTCGGGACCGGCTTGGTTGGGGTCGACTGTGTGTCTTCAGCGGTGGCAGAAGGAGGGGCACCGTCAGAGTTCGTGCGTTTGCGAGGGTTGGGCTTGCCCGGGCTGGACGGAGCCGCAGGAGTCGGAAGGGCACGAGCCGGTTTGGGACGTGCCTGCAGCAGCGGGGCCATGTCGTGGCGGCAAAAACCAACTTCGTTCAGGCTGTCCGTTAAAGACCAGGATTGGTCACGGACCAGGGTCGCCACCGCAATCCAAACCGTACGGTCAGCCTGAACTGTCTCATGAAGAGTGGGTGGACGGAGCGAAGTGTCAGACGACGCCTGCAGGGCCAAGGTAATGAATTTATCATTGAACCGTTTTATGGTCGCCAGGTGCACCAAAATCCAACATGGCAAGCGCCGTGGCGAATAGGTCCAAGCAGCGACGGAGAACAGCCTCGGACGGACCGTTGATGTTGAAATTAAAGCTCGGACCAGCCGTCTCCTCGGGCATATCGAGCAATGAGCGCAACATTTGTCGGTCGGAGCGAGGCCTGCGAGTCTCCCATTGGAGGCGATCATACTCAGAGGTACGCCGGCGCCAGGGCAACCAAACCGACTGGCCGGCGGTGTGATGCTGCCGGACCAGAGAGAGAAAGTCCAAGGACGGAGTGGCGTTGGGGGTCAGCAGTTCCCCCGGGTACTTAGAAAGGTAATCCTTACGCCTTACGCAGTGCAAGGAACTCAGAAGCAGCGATTTTGGCCACACCGGGCCGGGAAGGAGACGGGGCTAGGGCCGAAGCCGGTGGGGCAGCAGCGGAGCGTGGGGGTGAGATAGAGCAGGCCTCATGAGTGGCACGACGGAGATTTGATGCTTCAGGGGAGAACGTGGCGGACGGATCACCATCCGGCAGCTAGAGCACGGTCCGAATGAACAAGGACACTTGGTCAGGATCGGAGGGATCCGCCAGAGCAAAAGCCAAGGTGCCCAGTGTTGTGAAACCGGAAGCTTTCAGGGCAGCGGTGAGAGAGTCAGGTACAGAGATGGAGGCCATGAACGCAGGGAGCGCGGACGGGTCGTCCAAGCGCGACACAGCGGCCAGGATGCCCAAATCCAGGCGCACAGACTAGACTGATGCTGTAAGAGCGAAAACGGCTGCGGGTCAGCAAGTGCGCAGTAGTGCGGAACGCTCGCAAGTCTCCAACCTACAGCCTGACGCCAGTTTTTCAGCGGGCGGAGAGTCAGCCGGTTATGGTCACAGGCCACGGTTGGCCCGGTGACAGTTGACACAAAAATGATTGCGGTGGCCGCGGCCGTAGACCGGGCGGCCACACTGGTTGTAGCATCCAGGGGTCGGGCACTGGGCTAGACTCGACACGGCGGAGGGTTCACCACCGTCGGGGCAGCAGTCGGGAGAGATGCCGGGGCACCCTGCGGCGGCGCAGCCAGGCGGCAGCGGTGGCGGGAATAGATACGAACACTTACGTGCACATACACGCCCGCATATATACCCACACACACACACACGCACGCACACACACACACACACACACACGCGCGCACACACACACACACACACAACACACACACACGCACACTCACTCACACAACACAACGAGCACAATATACAACACACGACACAGAACACCCACGCAGCACACATACACACAGCACAAACAAAACACGCAACACACAACACACACAACACGCACGCCCGCGCACGTCCAGCATGCCACCCATGCACCCACCAACACGTATATCATCGTTACTTTCCTTTGCACTCCACTGATGTTCATGCGAGAGTCGTTGTCATGTGGGGTTATCCGGTCCTTTAACTTTATTATGTTGTTATATTTCATTGTCTTGTATCATTATGATATGATATTGCTATTTTGTCATATGAGTATATTGTTAACCTTATGTTGTTATTTTGCTTACTCGTCGATTATTATGTTATCGTAGGTTGTATTGTTTCTTCTAGTTCGCATTATATCACAATTTTCCATTTGTATAAGTGTATACATATGCATATATATATATATATACTGCTATATTACAGTACATAATTTTCGGCTGTGTTCTGTTGTGTTATCGTATATTATACTATGTTACATTATGTGATGGTTTTTGTATTATGCTATGCTAGGTTATATCTTGTTGTATTCTATTGTGTTATGTCATATCATAAGCATATATATATATATATGCATATATATATGTGTGTGTACATATTATATGTGTATGTATATATATATATATATATATATGTATGTATGTATGTATGTATGTGTGTATGTATGTATGTGTGTGTATGTATGTATGTATGTATGCATGTATGTGTGGGCATGTGTGTATGTATGTATGTATGCATGCATGCATGCATGCATGCATGTATGTATGTACTCCCGGCTCAGGCGTGGCTAGTCGTGAGGCCTCCTCCCTTTTTCCAGGCGGTGGCGGTACCCCTGGTAGGTGCATATGCCATGGCCCTTCTCATGTTCATGCTAGTGCTGCCTAGATGTGCCATAGTCAGGCAAGTCAGGCAGCCAGAAAGGCCAGATAACCTCAGTAGAAAGCAAACAGTGCAATGCCGAAGCGCTCCGCCGCCCAAGCCCATGCAGACGATCCGATTGAGGATGTCACTGAAAGTGACACGGGGCTCTCTGAGCTTGCACGCTCACAGGGGTCCGCCCATACACTTAACACGGCTGAAGGTCTGCTGTATGACGCCAAAATCCAGCTTCGCTGCCTTTGGCGCACCAATATCCACAAGCAGCTCGTCGCCGCTTCCGACCTTGCTGCCCTGGACACCCTGGCCCTGCAGAACCTCGACGAGGCTGGTCAGGTACAGTGGCAACAATATCGCGCGGCAACCCGGCGGGACTTTGCTTCTGCCGAAGCAGAGTTTCTTCGCAGCCCGGCCTTTGCCCAGCGTGTGGCCGAAGCTGACGAGCGACATCCAAGGAGAAGTGCTGCCGTTCTTTCTGGAGCTCAGCAATCGAGGCGAGGAGGCCCAGCTTGCATACCAGGTAATGGAGAGGCTGTGCCACTCGGGCGTGGTCCACTTGGTTGCTGGCAGCCTTCGCCACGAGACACTGGGACGATCCGCTTTGGCACAGAGCCTCGAGAAGGCTCTGGAGAAGCTGTGAAGTGCTGCGCCTACTTACTGTTACTCCAATGCCAACATGCATGTCATTATGCACCTTGCTGCCCAGGCATGTATGCCCACTCAGGTGTGCCAGCCGCAAGTGCAGAGGCTCCTTCATGCAGCCACGGCCCGCCACCCATGCACTTGACCTGTGGAACTCGCCCCAGTGTCGCACCCTCGTTCATCGGTGGCCCAGGCCGCTGCAGCAACATGATGCTGCAGTTTTTGCGCAATTCATGCTGGAAGAAGCCGGCATCCTCAGCCCGCATATTTTTACGGGAAAGTGGCAAGCACGTATAATTGAGCATGATCTTCAGGTCACAGATGAAGGCCCGACGTGGCCACATCTGTTGCTGCTGCCGCTTGTTGCGCCCTCGCGACTCTCCAGTCTGTTTGCAACAACTGGTCGGAGCCTGGCACTCCCAGGCCCAGCCGCACGCGCTGAGTAGCCAGCCGCCTCCACTGCCCTGACCAGATTTGTATTGCCTGCGTCAACAGTGACACTGAACTTGCATCGAGTCTGCAGCCTACCATTGCAGGCCATCATAATTCACATAGGTCAGAGCCGAGATTCTGGGCATTACCGGGCTGTCAGTGGCAGAGGCAGCCATTGGCTGCTGCATGACGACAACAAAGCTGCCATTAAGGTCAGGCCGGAGCATAAGAAACTCATACAGGAGAACTCCTACCTGTATGTGTTCACCAAGCTCGGCCCGGATTCATTTAATTACCTGGAGCCGCTTCGCTCCCCAGTGCTTGGACTTTCGAGTCGGCTGGTGGAGTGGGCAGCTCATGCATTTAGCTCTCAACTGAAGAGCCGCACGTCAAAGACGTGTGTCAAGGAGGACGAACCGCAAGGACTTCTTTGCCGCGTGGGAAAAGTATGTATGTATGTATGTATGTTATGTTCTGTTCTGTTCTGTTCTGTTCTGTTATGTTATGTTATGTTAGTATGTATGTATGTGTGTATGTATGTATGCATGTATGTATGTATGTATGTATGTACGTGTGTGTGCATGCATATACATATTCATGTATACATAAGTGTATACTATACATACATGTGTATAAATAAACATACATATATGTATATATATATATATGCATACATACTCCTATGAATATACATATACAAATATGTGTACGTAAGCGCAACATATACTTGTCGGCACACCAGGCCTGAAGCGAGACTGGCGGCTTCACAGCCTCATGCAAGCCCTCGCTTTCAAGAGGTGCTGGACCTGACATAAGCCCCGGTCTTTCAATGCGGAAACAGGTCAGGAGTTGGAGTTCGTCACAATCTCAGACTTGCGCCAAGTCAAACACTTACACAACTCTTGATTTCAGAACATTTCAGAACCACAGCAAGCATGAAAAGACCGCGCCAAGCTCAAAAGGAAAATAAACCTCCAGGCAGCAGCTCTTCGACACGCCTCGACCCCCGAAGCGAGGAGCAAGGGCAGCCTGTTCCTCCAGTAATGTTTCTATATGCTTCTGCGGCAGCCCAACTTCTCAATGCACTATCACGAGGCAAACTCCAAGCTAGCACGAATCCTCGAGCAGCGCGACACGTGCATCTAGACTCATCACCTGGGGCAGGAAGGAGGAGGAAAGAGGCTGTGCCAGTCTTCCTCAAAACGCCTCAAGCTGACTCTGTCTGTCCAGCCTCGTTGTGGACGATCCGAACCTGCATGTAGCGACCGCCGAGATATCTGATCACACCTGCCTCTTGTATGCCGTTCTTCGTAATGTATCGGGCGAGGGAGTAAACCACCAGTTGCCTACGTTTCTGGGGGTTGGGGGGTGGGTGGGGAAGGATGATTACATCCGTTTGCTTGCGACTAACACGTTGCCCACTTTGGTCAAGTAGCCTACCGAATCGTTTCCAGCCGTGCATCCTACTCCGTGGCTGCCTCTTACAATGGCATGCCTGCTCGTGCTTCGCCATAACCGCTCCTTGTCTCTCGAGCGACTTCCATGATGGCTTTCTCCGGTTTTCTCTGACTGGTGCGCAAGATTACTTGCATGCTTCTTCTCTTCTATTTTGCAATGCATTCAACAAATAATTCGAGTTAGTAGATAGCAGTCTCTCGCCGGACTCCGTTCGCAAACGAACGTTTCGTCCGAATGGAAGCTTCCTCTCAGAAAGTCATAAATGGGTTTACGCCTGTTTCCGGAAAATCCAGCTGCAGCAGCCGTTGCTCGAAGAGCTCGGCAGACTTTGCCGTGGCAACTGAGTGGATGCAGCTAGGTTCTGCAACTCTTGTTCCGCTTCTTATCCAACTATGCTTCCAAAATGATGAGTATCCATGTTCATGATAACCCTGATGACGTTGCTCGTTGTGTTGCCCCGTTGTGTTGCTGCTGCAGTTGCTTCGCCCGGCGCTGCTGGTAAAATTTCAAAAAAATTCAAGTTTTCCAAAACCGGATCTACAACATGTGTTGAAAATCAGCGTTCTAATCGTGATAATGCCGTAAAACCCACGGCGCCCCACAGAAGCCGCTACCACGGTTTAACAACTGGCACCTGACACAGGGATCCTTTTCATACTCGCGCTTCGGCCTCGTCGCGCAGATGGCCCTGCAGTCGACCTGCAGCTGAAAGGAGTTTCCAAAATAAGGGGGACCCTAATATGGTACCCTGAATAGTAGGGGCCTTATATTCTAAGGACCCCAAAATAAGTTACCCCTAAGGGTTTTGGAAGAGCACACCTAAAACGAACCGAGCAGGAGCGCAATAAACTGGCGTGGCATCTCAACCGCCCTTGTTCGACTGCGGTGACGATAGTGAAGGACATCCGACCACACAAGCTACAAACTGAGGCTTAGAGGTGCAGCAACTGCAGACGTCTGTCTGAAGTCTCAGGCTTCGTATCTTTTCTTCGCAAACAGTGCTGTTTGATGTGTCCAACTATCTGTTCAGCTTGGCGGCTTCAACATGCCAATTTGCATCGCAAATCTCTACAGCAACAGCTACGCGAGCATCAGAAG
Organism: Symbiodinium sp. clade A Y106; assembly: GCA_003297005.1. Classification (NCBI taxonomy): domain Eukaryota; class Dinophyceae; order Suessiales; family Symbiodiniaceae; genus Symbiodinium; species Symbiodinium sp. clade A. The sequence goes on from BGNK01000450.1 coordinate 156,861, forward strand.
TGGGGCTTGCCAGGTAAGCTGGCGTGCGAACTTCACAGGGCTATTTCACAAGCACAGCCAGCCGTAGGCTATTGCCCAGCGCAGCATCTAAAGCAGCTCCCTGCTCATATACAAGTTAGAAATGGTACAGCGGCCCTGTTTACAGGTGCTCGGGGAAGGCACTCGCCCGTGACTCTGCTATGGCTGGAAGTTTCACAAACACACAAATCCAGAGGCGGCAAAAGTTAATGACAAGATTTTGAGGCGCCCCCCCCGACTGGCCTGGCTAGTGTTTGAGTCTGTACGAGACACTGAGAGATGTTTGGACATGAATGGCACTGGTCCGCTGGGCTCCATTCCGGAGAGGCATCTGGCCTGCATACCTCGGAGTCTCCGTTCAGAGGAGCAAAGACAAGCTCCTCCATTGATTGATGATACAACCACCAGCAAGGCCAAGCATTACTTCGACATGTCTGACATTGCAGATCACCTTCGCCGAGCAGCACAAAATCTCTGATAGCTGCCCCTTGCCGAAATGCCCACCTGCAAGAAGTTCGATCCGGAAAAGATAACGAGGGTTACCAGTTTTTACCCAGACCGGCCTCTCTCTGTAAGGTCTGTACACCAGCAGGCAAACCCAGTGCGAACACCTGAGCAGCTCGCGGCCATGGGTTTCCGAAAATTAGGGCTACCTTATTTTGGAGTCCTTATAATAAGGATCCTACTATTTAGGGTACTATATTAGGGTCCCTGTTTTCGCAAACTCCCACACAAGCAAGACACTCCCCACCGAGGTGCTGGCGAAACAAGATTGCGCAGCGAAGGCTGCCTGGGGACAATTTTGCTCGCAGGGAGGCTCAGGGGTTGGGTCCTCCGCGCCTTTTGTTGCTGATCCAGAGATTTGACAACCTCAGTTAGAGCACTGGGGATGCCAAAGGCACCGCCGATGACCCAACCCAAAAAACGTACTGCCATGAAAAGCCCGAAACAGCCGGAAAGTGTACATCGGACGGGGTCGAGAGTCAAGCCGTAGGCGCCGTGCCACTTCTGACGTCACTGCTGCGCCCCTGTCTCCTTGCACATGACACAGAGACGGCCAAATTTAAATGCGCCCTGTGTTGTCAGACACCTGCTGCATGGATTTTCTGCCCACGCTCTCGTCCTTATTCAAATGAGTCAGGATGTGCTTGAACACCTCTCTGGGGTCCTGCATATGATGAGTGTGCTGTTGAACATGCTCACATGCTCCCCTGCATCGCTCATTTTGGACTTGCCAAGCCTCTCTGCCACCGGCAGCACCCCCCCTGCAGGCCAAGACCAGAGTTACAAAGGATATCAGCGTCTTATCATCACAACCGGGCGTGCTGCAGTGCCATCATCTAGAAGATTAGCTAGCTGCAAGCAGCATCGGCACGTTGAGCTCCAAGCGTGGAATTCAACTGGCTCTCCACGTTCCGAATTGCCTGTGAATACATCATGCTTCGAGATGCAATGGAACAAGCGGCTTTTACAGAGAGGTGTTTGGAATTCCGCCTGGCAGAGGGTAGGCCACTCTTCCCCACGAGTGTTTTCCAGCATCTTCTGGACCTGGCCAATGCTTTTGGTCCAACTCTTGGGGATTATAGTATCATATTATAGTATCATATTATAGTATAGTATTATAGCATGGGATCGCAGTATAGTATATGATTGCCCACTTGAGATTTCAGGTCGCCTTTTCAAGCTGCGCAGAAACATATCGCAGTCGGGAACAGCTAACATTAAAACGGCCAGCCCAGCCTCTTGACAGGCAGCCGCGTCAGAGCTGCAGGCTGTGCTAGGCTGCAGGCAAACGATTCTCTGCATACTGACCCGCCATCCGGCAGATCGTCTGATGGATGCGAAGTCGCGGAGCAAGGACTGCGAACTCCTGACAGCAACCCTCAAGAAAGCCCTTCCCAATCTGTAGGATGAAGTCTAAAAAAAAACCTCTTTGTCCCCAACTGCCTGCGGGAGGAGCTTTCCGTCACGATCGAAGTCAGCCTCCGCGAGCCATCGTTTTGCAAGTTGTGCTGGCGTCAGTATGCGGGTTCCAAACCACCCAAATGGCCCCCGAGGCTCTCGAAGCACGTCTGCAGACGTCACCCCATGCTCCAAGGCCAGAGTGACCCATCGAAGCAGTTCGGCGCTGGTGACCAAACCATCCGCATCTGCGTCAACCACTCGGAAGGCCAAGTCTGCCAACTGCGGCGTATCTAAGGGAGCACCCTGCACGGTTGCAAGCAAGAGCAGCGCTCCGCGGATGAACTCAAAGGCGCCAATGCTTCCGTTCTGATCAAAGTCCAGAACGCGGAAGACGGCTGGGACCACGTGCTTGGTGAGCTCGCGCACTGCTTGTGCGCGTGCTTCAGCAGGAGCAGCAGCCTTTCCTTGCGACAGGCTGTGTGCCTCCAAGACCAAATCCTCGGTGTCCGAGTATTAGAAGCCAACTGCAGTGTTTGCGTAACCCAATGTTTCCGAGCATCGATCATTTTGTGAACGGCGCACTTGAACTCGTCAAGCGTCATTACACCAGAAGCATCAGAATAGCATGCAAAGGTGAAGCGGCCGACCCATTCAAAAAGGCGGAAGAAGAAGGGTCGCTGCAAGTCATGGAAGGACACCTCCAAGAGCGTAGAGATGTAGGGGCTACGGTGCAAGAACCCTCTTGAAAACTTTCGTCGGGTGAAGAGAAGGAAGGCAGATGTGCAGGAGGGGAGAAGAAAAGCTAGCCGGCATGCTACGTTCTGACATCGACCCGGAGCCGCAAGTATGCGAGACTTCCCATTATCCTCAAGCTCCCCCAAAGCTTTGAACTTCCGGACCGGAGGCATTCGCATCTCACGCACAGCTGTCAAGAGCTCTGAAGCCATGAGCAGCTCGCGAGACGAGTCGAAGGCCACAATCCTGGGCCCGCTGTTAGTCTCGGACCCAAAAAACCAACTAACGAGAGTCTGAGAGCAACAGATCCATGGCCTTGCTGGGGGCGTCAATGAGGGTTCCATGGTCGTGGAGCATTGCCGAGATACCTACCACCACCACCACCACCACCACGGTACGTCCTGTTCATAGACACAGTAATCCAGGCCTCAGTAAATCTTGACATGTATTGCTCGTATTCCGTACTACTACCGCTTATCTAATACAAGTACTGCCAATACGACAGTTGCTGGTGCCCGCCTTCTGCTACACCGACTACTGCGGCTGAATACTGCTGACTTTGCCAATACTAATTCTTCGACGTCTACGATTACTACTGCCGATATTTCGTCTGCAACTTGAGCACCTCCTCACGCTGCTGCTATCATCCACCACCGAAAACAAAAGCAACATCACCACGACTACTGCTGCTGCTGCTCCTGCTATCACTACCGCTACCGCTATCTGCCGCTACCGCTACCACTACGACTGCAACTGCCCCTACCCCAACCACCACCCCTACCACTGCCACTACTACCACTGCAACTGAGACTGCGAATACCACTACTGCTGCTGGTACTACTACCTGTTCTACTTCGACGACGACAACGACCACAACTGCTACTGCGACTGCTACTGCCACTGCCTCTGCCACTGCCACTGCCGCTGCCGCTGCCACTGCCACTGCCGCTCCCCCGCCTCCTCCTCCTCCTTCTCCTCCTCCTACTACTACTCCTACTCCTACCCCTACCCCTACTCCGACTCCGACTCCTACCCCTACCGCTACCGCTGCCGCGACGGCGACGGCGACTGCTACTGCTACTGCTGCTGCTGCTGCTGCTGCTACTCCTACTCCTACTCCTACTACTCCTACTCCTACTACTACTACTACTACTACTCCTACTCCTACTCCTACTCCTACTCCGACTCCGACTCCGACTCCGACTCCTACTCCTACTCCTACTCCTACTCCTACTACTCCTACTACTACTACTACTCCTACTCCTACTCCTACTCCTACTCCTACTCCTACTACTACTACTACTACTCCTACTACTACTCCTCCTCCTCCTACTCCTACTCCTACTCCTACTCCTACTCCCACTCCTACTCCTACTCCTACTCCTACTCCTCCTCCTCCTCCTACTCCTACTCCTACTCCTACTCCTCCTCCTACTACTACTACTCCTAGTACTACTACTGCTACTGCTGCCTCGACTGCAACTGCTACTGCTCCTGGCCCTGCTCCTACTCCTGCATGCGGTTGCCGTGCTACCCTTGGATGAAGTTGGAGCTCTGGACCTACGACCGAAGGATACCGAAGGATATCAAAGCACTCCGGAGAATACAGTGGCTCGTGTTGCCTTGAAATGGACTTTGGCCAGTGAATGCCACAGGGCTGAATCTTGCCACGATGCCCGAGCAAATCCTGCTCCAGTGAAGCTCGCTCTTCTTGTCCAATCGGTGACCGTGAACTGACGTAGGGACAGATGACGAGCCCGAAGACGGTCAAGCCAACGCCGCCGGTGACGGTGCCTCAGCTCCGTCGCATCAACGTGCGGTAGAACTACGCACCGCTGGTCCTTCTTCTAGGCTGCCCGGGCACACACGCCTCGCATGCCTCGAAGACCCGTCCGCAGGATGTACGCAGCCATCCCCGTGCCGGGTGCCTTCGGTGCGCTCGCTACCGTGGATGCGCCCTTGGAAAACCGCGGCGGCTGCAGAAGCACCAGCCGCCGAGCGCCCAAGAGGAGCCGCACCTTGAAAGCCATGGCTGCACGCTGCAAGCTCCACCTGCGAAGCTCAATTTGTCTGATCCTTTGTCTCAGGAAGATCCCGTGTCACTTCCTCTTGAACATAGAATGAACTGAAGCTGCAAGCAGTGCTTGCTGAGCCAGCTTCGGGCAATGCCGCATGGCGCCTCCACCTAAACAGGACATCACTCTCTTCCTCTCACACAACATGTCGGGCAGGCAACGTAGTTGCCATAGGTGTTGGTGCACATGGCGTAGATGACCTCGGGCCTCCAACATGCAGAACATGCGGGGGTAGGAGCCTGAGAACCCAAACAAATACCAGCACAGGCACAGGCCACAGGCCGTGAGTCCGCTTCACCAACAAGACACGGCGTCACCCCGATCTCACTTCGAAACCCGAAAATGAGGGCTGCGGCCTCTCCAGCACCATTCGCATCAGCAAGTTGCGCTCCTGCGAGATGGCAAAGGAGGTTTCGTGGGAGGCTGTTGAACTGCCCAACTCCTGCTGGATCAGTGGATCGTCCGCATTCTCACCCACAGTCGCCGCCTCGAAGCACTTCTCGACCACCTGGGCACGGAAGCCATCCGCTTGCAGAATTCAGCCTGTCCAGCCAAGCCGCATTGCTGGAGAACTTTTCCTTCGAGAATTCGGCAATGTTTGCCCGAATCGTCTCAATAATTCCTCAGCACTCCACGCTCACAGGCTATGACTAGGCATCATGTGCTGACCTGAACTTCTAGATCGAGGGTCCATGTGAAGGTTAGCCGACACTCGGGAGCTAAACCACAAGTCTGACGTCAGTAAGAGCCAAAGCGATGCAAGTCCGACTGAGCGAAGCATGGGTTGGGTAGTGTGGAGGTGGAGCTCCGAAGAACGCATTGTTTAAGGGGTAAGCCTCTATCGAAAGTAGGGTCAACCCATCCCTGGGTCAGCACAAGACATGCTCAAGAAAAGTGTGCCCTCAGAGTAGAAGCCTGAATCTGCCGGCGCAGCCTCCAATCCCTTCCCATCTCGAGTTTTCGCGCAGCCCAAGATTCGTTTCTTGTCTTCCTTGCGGCCGTGCTCCAGCATGTGCTGCACAACCTGCACTCGCGGCTTGGGAGCTTGCACGTTGGGAGGCTGACGTCTCCTCTGTCGAATTTGGCTGAGCGCAAGGCATAATTGCCATAAGCATCCTTTGCCAGCACAGCCACATTCACGAGGATTTTCTCCAACCTGAGACTAGTCTGAATCGGCCAGGCAAGATATGATGGAATTTCCCATGCCTGACATCTCCCTATCCGCTTCTGAATCTGTACCACTAGTCGGGGAGGCGAGGCTGCACAAGAAGACACGCGACCGCTACCTTCAAACGAAACGAGCGCTTCAACACTAGCAATTGCAACAACATTGAATTACCGTTGGTCATCCCACGCTCCAACTGCGTCTGTTCATATTTGTTACGAGCTGCATTGGTTCCAGCTGTGCCGATACACAGTGTTCGAGAAGCCGCTGAATCACACGACAGCCGTACCTGGGTCAGACGGCACAAAGGCAAAGGCCGAGTGATGCATTAACAAGTACGAAGGCCACACATAGTAACCGCACTACCACGTGGAAGCACGGCAGCAGTCTCATCATCCAGGCTGAGGAGAGGACACGTGCCGTGCCGTCTCTTCTGCCTTCTGCTCCACCTGAACCCAACGAATAAACAGCCAGAATGTCTCACCAGGGCAGGCTACACAGACTCAGGCGGTAGTCAATCCTTGGGCCGGTACCGCTTTGATAACGAAGTTAACGGAGTCCGGCGGCATCTGCTCGATGCATTTCTGGATCACCTCATCACAATGCAAACGCCTCGTAACTTTTGTGGCATGACCTTTGAAGAGTCACTTAGCATCGACACTGCAGAAACCTCTGAATGTTTACTATCCGTCCAGTAGGCTCAAAATCTACTGCACGCTTCGGATGGAGTTTTGCTAGGGGCTGTGGAAGTGCCCAGCTGATGGAGGTAGAAACCATCAGGATGCAAAGCACGGTTGGAAATTATTCTACACTTCCTGCCGAGGCGCGTGATTTCCATGCATGTTCCTGCGAGAAGCATGGATTGAAGCTTGGTTAGGACCAAACAGTTCCGTGCAGATCTGAATCTCTGATTTGAGGTCTGAGTTCCGTCTCTTACGTCTCTTCCACTGCTTGTCTTGGCATTGGTGCTGAAAGCTCTAAGCTCACCGGGTGTGTGAGTGCGTGTCTCAGCTGTCCCAGAAGACAGTGATTGTTATTGCGAGTAGAATTACTATGACTATGAGTGTTAATATTATCATTACTGTCACTATGAAGGCTCTTACTTTCACTTGAAGACCCAACATCCAGAACCATTTTTGCTATTACAACCCGCGCCGACGGAATCTTACCCCGAGTCACCCGATTGAAAAAAGGGACCCTGGCATTCCCACAGTTTAACTGGTCGCTGCTCCACAGCGTCAGCTTCTGGCGAGCTGTCCTGATGCAGGACTCCACGTGATTCTCCAACTCCCGCGCAATCTGCTGCTGGGACTCTTTGGAGACTGCTTGAATCGCCTGAACCAGTTCGGGTGCGGAGGACAGTCTGGGACATCCCCAAAACCCTTTGTGGATCTCTTCCTTGTTCCGGGGTGCCTTCTGGATGACACGGCAGCCATACTGGTCTTGTGAAAGCGCTGCGACATTATCCGCCAGCGCTCGCACCAAGGCCTCCCGAGGAGATCGGAGAGGCCTAAACTGGGTTCTCGTTAAAGGATTTAATGTAAGTTACCATAATAGGGATCTGTAGTAAATAATATGGTTTCCTTATATGATAATTTGAGTTAATCCCTTAGCAAGAACCCAGTAGAACGCTCGAACTGGTCAAAGGGTTGGCTCTCAGGCGCTCTGCAAGCTCCGGCCTTCTTCTGCCTAGGCGACAAGTTGCATGAAGCAAGGATACTACGCGTAGAGGATCGAAATTGGTCGAATTTGGGTTAGTTCCCTCCTCGTCACGCAGCCGATTCAGCATATGTGGGCTCACCTCAAACATCCCGAAACCTGATACGTCGATTCAAACACTGAGTGGAGTGCTCCGTGTCTGCCGTGTCAAAGATCTTCTGGACCTGCAGCAGTACGAACAATCAACCCAGTGCACAGGCTCTTTGGCTGTGAAACCGCAACGTCCGTTTTTCCAGCAGGCAGATGCTTTTGCGCAATGACGTAATCGTGACTCAAGGACTTGTTGTCGTAAGACGACCATCATCATGCCACTTTCATTCTGTTCGACTGACTGGTTCAAGCTATTGGAAGTTCCGCACCTCCTGCTGCAAGGTTTCAGGTCTGTACTCTCCAAACAGCATGTCTGCATTTACTTGTCTTCACGGCATGCTGATGTTGCTGTTGATGATCGGGGGAAACATGATGATGATGGTGATGATGATGAAGATGATGATGATAATGATGATAACTGTGGTAATGGAGGGGTTGAGGAGATGATGGTAATGATGCTGATATGACGGTGGTGGTGCTGATGGTGATGATGGTGGCGATGCTGGTTCTGATGGTGATGATGACTGTGACGTTGATGGAGACGCTGTGGATGATCAAATGATGCTGATGGCGATGATGACGATGATGTCTACAGCCTGATGAGGATGCTGTGAGGAACGGCGATGTGACACGATGTGCCACGCGCTGCTAGGTTGTTACATGGTATAAGTTGATGTGACTTTCACAGCCTTCGATACGATATTACGCTAGCCTGACGGGGCGACGTGACGCGAATAGATGTGATGTGCTGTGAGGCTGTGCGATGTGGCGTGATGTGGTGAATGGACGACTTGATGTTACGATGCCACACTTTGATGATAAGACGGAAATAGGATACTATGCTGAGCTAACGATGAGTACCTAAACGCAAAGCTTGGAACACACGCAGAAGGGACCACATTGTCCTACCAGGATTCAAAACAGTCCTAGGTCCTAAGGCGAGGTCACGACGTCACTGGGGATCCCTGCCACATGATTAGCGAAAACTTCCTTCGACAGCTCTGCAGCGTCTTCCTGGATGGCCTCCACTGAATCCGTGATTCAATCTCAAACAACGATGCACACGAGGATCCCGACCACAAGTCGGAGAGTAACAGAAGACGAACAAGATCTTGTGCTTGCTGACAATGTTTAGTCTGGGGCTGCACTCTTTGAACAATGACGAGCGGACCGCATAGACCATCCGCTTGACATCGTCGGGTGCCTTCCGGGCACGAGCAGGCGAACAGCCAGGCTTTCTGTTCATTGTGATAAAACGTAATGGATATGTCAAGGCTTTCTCCACCAGCTTAAAGCGTGTCAACATCCAGATACTGCCTCATCCAACTTTGTCTGGAGGAACCGACTGCCGTGCTGATCCTGTCACAGCAGCAAATTGAGCTGGGGCGCTGGAAAAACAGTCCGTCCTTCGCGAACTCGACGACCAATTTCTCGCTCAACACCTCTTCGAGAGAGACGTCACGCTGCCTTCGCCGAACCTTACACAAACATGTTTCGCACGTGTCGAAACGAGAAGTCAACATGGACTGGGGCAAATCAATAGGTGTGGGTCGAAGCAGAAGCACGCGAGCTGGAGGGAAGGACGCGTGGCACAGCGGAGCAAACCAAGGTGTGCGGTGTTCAAAACCCTTCTTTCATGCTGTTCTTAAAAGATGATACTGGCGCCGAAGCTATCGCATTGCTGACGCGCGCTGCGGAGCATCTAACGCACCGGCAGTTTTGGTATTCGCTGACGCGTTCACTGACGCGCCACTGTCGCCCACCGAACCCCAGCTGACACGGACCAACCAATCTTAACGTTTATATAAACTCCCACATGAGGGGTGCAGAACGCTGCACAGGTGTGATCAGACAACCGGAGGATGTCTGAGCAGAACGTGGACTCATTCGGGACTGCTTGGATGCACCGGCCAACTGCAAAACGAGCAGAGCATGACACAGTGAAGTGGTGCTTGTTCTGCCTGGTTCAATAGGAGGCTGAGATTCGCGTCGTCTTCGATTGCAGCACTTGGCTCATCCTGCAAATTTGTTGCACTAGCGGCTACTGTTGCGACAAATTCGCTGCTGCTTGGCCCGGAATATCCCTGCTGCACTCCAGGCTCCATGGCTTCTCTCACAATTTTACTCTCTCAGGCCAGCTTGGGCACATTTCCCTCATGCCCGCAGTCCTTGGAGTTCTTGCCCTGAGCACAAGATTCTGTGAGTCGGTACCCAATTCGCTCATGGTAGCTGTGCAGATGGAGCGATTCCTTCCACCTTTCACCGTCTACAGCATGACCGAGCAAGAAAAACAATGAGCCTGACCCACATGCAGTTCACCGGAAAGGAACTCTACTACTGGGATCGCAACCCTCCAGCAAGCACAGCTCACAACGGGCCGCCTTAGTCCGTCTCTTGCCCTTCGGCTCCCGTTGGTTCTTTCCTCCTGGCAGTCGCAAAGCGCAAAGCGCCGCTCACAAGGCTGGCTCTTCCGGCCCCGGCCCTTGAGCCCTTGGAGCAGGTCCTCCTCCAGGAGCCTCGGGCTTGTTGTTGCGAGACTTCGCCTCGAGCGGTCACGCGCCGACGCGCTTGGAGGTCAGAGTTCCCATCCCGACGGGAGGCGCTGAGGCTCCCGGCATTCTTCGATGGAGTCTGCCTCAATGCATCGTTCCCGCCCGAAATCTTCACAGAGTCTTGCGAAACCAGCAAGCTTATGCCTTATGCTGCTGAGCGGGGCCATGTCTGAAGAGACCCCCGTATCCGTGCCAACCAAGGCACTCAGGCATCGAAGGCACGGGAGGCATTCCAGGAAACATCGGCATGGCAGGCATCCCTGATTCAAGTGAGCACAGCGAAGTACATAAACACAGTCCAGCGAGCCTGGGTACATGTTGGGAGGCGGCATCATGGCATTCATGGCATAGGGCTGGGGTGGGTACCTTACAGGCAAGCTTGACTTGCGGAGATGCCCCTGTTGTGTGGCGATGGAGTCTTGTAAGGTCGAAACGGAATGTATGCATTGTAACCAGCCGCCGGCGGAGGACCAGGCGCGTAGGGAAGCGGCATTCCTGCGTAGGGGTTGGGATATCCGCCAAACCTGAGCGCAGCAGTGACACTGACATCCGCCTGCTCTCGGCTTTCCAGGCTTCAGGTCCAAAAGTGCAGTGTTCAGCCCATGGTTCATCCAAGCAGCGCTCCGAGATCTGGCGGAAGTGCCTTCATCCAAGCAGTGCATTGCAGCTTTATCCCCACCCCCCCCCCCCCCACAGCACCGCTCAAAGTGAGCCTGATGAGGCGGCGGAGCCCATCCAGCGGCCGGCGGGGACTGCGCATGTGGTGTCCTAGGTCTGACTCTAGGCAGTACAAGCCAGTAAGGACTGTGACGCTCACAGAAACAGGGGGGCAAGCTTGAGGCTTGGCTGATTCTTCCGCTGGTTGCGTTGCCCACGGCCATGACCTTTCCTCTGCCCCTGGCAGAATAGCACAATTTCTTCACTTCAGCTTCCAGAGGAATCGTGCTTGCAAGCCTCATCTCCCGTGAACATGGACGACTGAATCTTCTTCGGCGAGTCGCCGTCCTGCCGGGATCGCGAGAGAGACAGAGAGAGAGAGAGAGAGAGATTGGCTCACCAGATGGTAATGTGCCCCTGCTCAGGCTGAGACGTTCACAAACAGGCCATCGTTGACACTGATGCCAGTTTGGACCGGGGCGGGCCCTGCAGTTCGACCGCTTTGCGACGCCGATCTACATTTGCTGCAGAACGGGCCTGTCTCCACCTGCATGGGCTGCAAAGGCCTTGGGACAGTTGCTTTCCATGACTCTCCGGACAGATGCCTCTCATCCTTTCCAACCTGTGACACCGTAAGTGTAACAGCAATGACCAAACCATCTCAGGGACAGCTGCAGAACTGCAATGCACTGCACTTCCTCTGAGTCGGAGACGGAGCGTTGCTATTTCGAGCTGCGTTGGCAGCCCGCGCTGCCGCCTCGGAGAAGTCGATGCGAGAGAAGTGAAGTGACGAGCTGCTTCCGTTTGGGGCTTCAATCCGCAGTCCGCAGAGATCCGATGTATACAGCTGCGAGAAGTGCGGCTGATCTGATGCTCACACAGCTCGCCAGTCTAAGCTTGCAGACACTGGCAGTTGATGCCGTGCCGGCTCCTGCTTCTCACGAATGTTCACAGTAGGCTGTTTGCGAGACTACTTCCATGCCTACGTTGCAGTCTCTGTTATCTGGCCCCGCTCCAGAGGAGAGTACGCTTGGATCAGCCATCCTGCGGGCTCAGCTTTTGCACTAGCAAGTCACGTCGGTGCTACTCTGCGCGCTCTTCGGCCTCTGTGTGGGGTGAAGGTTCCCGACCTACTTCCTTTCGCTGAGCCAAAATGAGCCACGACAACATGACGCTTCTGGGGCTAGACATCGCCTGGCCGCTGGGGACCCCCTGCTAAGCTGCTAAGCCCTGCTCGGAGTACGAAGCCTCTGTGACTCGACGGGGTGTTTCGGCGCTGCCAAGGCTGGGGCTGGTCTCTCCACGGACCTCCTCGCACAACCTGGGAGCAGCGGCAGGGACCCGCTTTGAAAGCCGGAGCCCTTTCGCCAATCCGTGCAGCGGGGCAGTCGGCACAGGTCAGTAACCACTAGCTGCGTGCAGCCGACAAGTTTTGGGAGGTGGCGCATCTCTGCACGGAATGAGTGCATAGCACACCAAGCTTTGAAGTGTATGGTTTCTTGCCATCGATGAGTGGTTGCATGAAGCTTCAGCAACAACTTTTTATCGACCAGGGAAAGCACTGCGAAGTCGCCGAGAGCTCCACGGAGCTCTATCTCGTCAGTTCACTCCCCGCTCTGGCCTGAGCCCCAAGCCGTTGCACCTGGCAGTGCAAAGGAAAGTCCCAGAGATAAACATACCTTGCGTCCTTCAGCTGCGACTTCAAGCCACATCAGGCCATCAAGCTGTCATTTCCCACAGGGTCTTGGCTGGAAACGGTTAAACCCTCAGTCGACAAAAACTTGCAACTCGCACTCCCTGGTCCTAACAGCTGCGAAAGATTCATGCAGCCTCTTGGCAGCAGCTTGCGCCCAGCTTATTCTGGAAGTCCTGGTCACCAGCGTTGCTAGTCTCTCACGGTGTACAGGGGTCGTACCATGAGGTGGACCTGCAAGCAGTCCTGGCAAATTCGCTCCATGTCGGCCTCCATCTCTGAATGTCTCTTGGCCTCAACATCTCGTTACTGACGGCCAAGCTCGCCCCAGCAACGCATCTCAACCCCATTCGCTCTCCTTGCCACGTCCTTGCAATGTTAAGACTCTGTCGGCAAAGCAACGCAAAACTCTTCTCGTTTGCAGCTACGCTGCAATATGTTCGAGGTTGCACAGCTCTCGCCTCAGCATGTCCTGGCACCCAGCTCACGGCAGAAGGGAGGGGAGGCAGGGAGGGAGGGAGGGACAGAGGGAGAGAGAAAGAGAGAGAGAGAGAGAGAAAAAAAAATGCGTGTGCGTGTGATGGTACACGTATATATTTGTGTATTACTGTATGCATGCATGCATGCCTGCATGTGTGTAGCAAAAGCATTATATGAATATGATATGTAGCTGCAACATGACAACCACGAAGGTTCCAGAGGATGCTGGTTTTTTGCTCTGTTGTGCAATACCTGTGTCCTTACTCGCATGCAAGCACGGAACAGGAGACCACGACCTGACTGGCATTGTCTTGGCACCGGCGTGGCACTGCCGCAAAATGCTGTGGAAGTGATTGAGCTGGTACGAGTACTTGCTGCCAGGCTGTCGGGTCATGGCCACTACAAATCTACAGGTTGCACACTGACATTCAGACGGCTGAACTGTACCTGCTGAGACAGGCGGACTTGGAGTCTGGAGTGCCCAAGAAGCCACTCGGAAAATGTGCCTGTTCAGAAGTTCCTTGTTGCACCGTTGCAAGCACTCTAGACCACGCCCTCAGCGAGGGGTGCCCGGTTGGCCTCTGCGGTCGGCTTGATCCGATGTGCTGGCAGGTCTGCACTGATCGTCGGCCAACTGGAGCCGAACCACCCCCGCAGCCAAAAGTATGCCACAGCCGCCGTACCCCAGCCCAGTCCCAAGACGACTCCTGCATCTACTGCCTCGCGCCACGGATAAGGCAAGTGTGGAACGGACAATGCCAGACCGGGGATGAGGATCAGAATCAGCAGCCAGCTTTTCATTAACCTGCCGGGCGTGGCTGAAACCAGTCCGGCCACGAAAAAAGGTGCCAAGATCTTCTCCCATGTTGGAGAGTCTTCTCGAAGCTCACGTGCCCTCCGGACGAGCATTGGGGAGAAGCTCATCTGAAATGCTCGCACGCCTTCCACCAGCCAGAGGGAAATCGCGATTGTTGCCTCAGTCGTCTAAAGGAACGCAAGTCATATCTGCAATCGGCGGATACAGGCATTCAGCTGACAAGCACCGTCGGCTTCGCATCTGCCCGGACATGCCTACATGTGGCTCAACAGACCTAGGAACCTTGTATAGAATTTAATAAGGAAACACTGAAAAGGTAGGTCTTTTCCGCTACTCAATAACTGAGCCTGCGGGCATAGCCAGCCCACTGCAAGCCCGTCAGGTCCATCCGCTTGAACGGCTGCAGTCCGCGACCCAGCTCCACTGCTATGCAGTCCACAAAGATGTACACCCAAAGGCCCACGCCTGCACCGGAGGCACCCTATAAGCGATTCTAGACCACATCAAATCGGCAAACAAAAACAACGGGCAAGGTCGCGGCACCCCAAAATTGTGCGAGGAGAGCGCATCCATGGCTGCAACGCGCTTGCTCTGCCATGGCGCCGCCGCAGGCACTTTTCAAAAGTTGGGAAAGAAACCTCGAGGAATGGAATGCAAGTATTTCTTTCTCTTGCACTTGTATGAACGGCACAGTTTGCAAGCCTCAACCTGGACCCCTAAATCTCAATTGCTGCAGCCGCATGCTGTCTCTGAGCAAGGGCATAGACTCCGACTGCTAGTTCGGTCCGTTGTCGTAGCCTCTCAAATCGATTCATCTAGCATTGCCGCAACTGACCTGCTGGCCTCCACGAGTCCGCGGCACTGCTGCTCGAGTGGCCTGAGTCGATCAGTGTGGGGTGCTAACTGCTGGCAGGAGCAGGCGGCCCAAAGACATTCCAGGCATGTGCCGGACTGAGGCACAAGCTCAGGGAGGCTGTGCCTACCAGCTTCGTCACCTCGTCCTGGCAAGTAAGATTACCAAAGACAGCACGAGAAGCCGGGTTCCGCCCAAACATGAAAGCTGGTAGAGAGAGAGAGAGATGCCTTGTGCCTTTCGCTTCTGAGGTCTCTTTGCTGTGACATGGAAGCAATCTCAGGTTCTCGGTCACAGGACCGTGACATTCGCAGCTCTTGCAGAAGCGACCCTTCTTCGATAGGCACTAGTCACCAGTACTTGGGAAATTTGCTGCAGTGCCAGCTTCAGACGTTGCCTGCCACCGGCTTGGAAAACGAGACGTCCACCCTCAGCGCCAGGTGATCTCTGAGATGCAAGAGCGACCGAAGGCATGGCACCTGCTACCTGCAACACAGACATTGCCCAGCGCATTGTTCAGTCCTGAGGAGTGGACTCCGAGCTCATCAGCCCAGCCCTGCTTCACAAGCCATCTGGGTGTCTCGGATGCATGAAAGATCATGAAATTTCAGAAGAAGTAGCAAGTAGCAGCTAGGTAGAGGCATGTAGCAGTGTAGCAGCCACCCAGCCATACAGAAGCTGGCAGGCTCGTTGCAAGGGCAGTGAGAGTCTGTGCTTGTAGTGCTCGCGGCGACTGCTCTAGGGGTATGCAATCCACTGAAGAAGCAGCTCAGTACGGCAGCAACAGTTGGGGCCTGCAGCAGCATGCCTCCAGAAGACCGATCCGTGTCGCCAGATCGGCATGCTCTGCTTCTGCCTGACTCTTCATTCGCGAAGCTTTCCACTTGCATGCCGAGCCCAGTAGATCCCTTGCCTTCCGGAACTCCGCCGCTGTGCGTCGTGAGAGAGCAGTCCTCGGTGTGCGGAAAGAAGTCAGGCCGGATAAAGTCAAAACCAGGCTCTGTCCCTCCTGCAGCAATTCACCTGCCCATACTCAGTAGGTGCCCCACAACTTCTGGTCCATTCCGGAGGCTAGGGCTGCCTCCGCAAGAGTGCGCCACTTCTGTGACCATCACCTACCCTGAGCTTAAAGACAGCTGAGGGCATCTCGACACTGTTATGTCCCGCCTGACTGCTGATCCAGCACGCGTATCGAGCAAGCGTTTCGTCTACCATCTCAACGCGCTGGATAACCCTACTAAGATTGTCTTCAGGCCATCTGATGTTGCTCAACTGTGCGTCAGTACTGCCACATGACATGAATTTGCCTGCATATGAGCAAGTGGACATCATCATCATCATGCCAGCATCTGGCTGCAATCGGCATCGGCGCAGAGGACTTGTTAGGACTACCTTGCTCCCATCAAACTGATGCATG
The DNA here is from genome assembly GCA_003297005.1 of Symbiodinium sp. clade A Y106. NCBI lineage: Eukaryota > Dinophyceae > Suessiales > Symbiodiniaceae > Symbiodinium > Symbiodinium sp. clade A. The sequence continues at coordinate 173,037 of BGNK01000450.1, forward strand.
GGACGCAGGTGCTGGAGCTGGAACTGTCCGGACATGCTGAGGATGGATTTTGCCGACAACGCAACTATCATCTCCAAACATCGGCTTCCAGGCAGATCTCGACTAAAACTTCCCTTGCCGACAAGCTCTTGTCCGCTGTTGCCTGCAAGGGGTCCTTTCGGAGGAGCATCGAAACCTCAACCACTCCAAACTATTCGGGCTCCTTGGATCTGTGGGAGGATGCACAGGTAACGGATCTTCATACCAAAACATCTTCTGCTCCAGCCATATGGCCCTTCTGAGATGCTGCCAATAAATTCCGTGCCTGACCTTGCAGGACGTATTGCATACAGGGTCCAAAAATTAGCACGGAGAAATGGATCCTGCCGGGATTGGTGGATCTGCGATCCACTTGCCGCCAGTGCCTGCACGTCCGATGCCGCAGCCCAGCGAGGCAAGAAACTTCGGGCTCCGAAACTCCAAAACAATGACTGAATCACGCACATTCAAGCCTGGGGAGGTCATGGCACCCCAGACATCCCAGTCTCCGCTGTGCACGTAGGCCCAGATAGTGTGCCTCACAGCTTGCATCCATGATCTTTGACTGGATGTCTTAAGGAGTCTTCAAACCTCCTGTAAGATGCGAGAGGCAGCTGCTGCAGGTCCGAACATCAAACAGAAGCGAGAGCAACGTAAGCCAACATCTTCAAGGAATCCTCATGCCAGGGTTCGTTGCTCCCGCGCTGCCAAATCTGATCTCGTTGGGCTTGCCGTAGCTTACCATGCTGCAGACCCGCAGCATAATATCTTCCTGGGCTTGAGCACGAGTCCAAAATGCGTAAAAGACAGCTTCCTTCACGACCGCTCAGCGATTGAAAGCTATGAAAGCTCTAACCGCCAGGGGAGGCCCCCAGGACCCTACTCTGCTGCGCAAGAAGTTTCCGAGTGCATACCTGCTGCATTCTTGCAGTCGCAACTGCAGGCAACAATAAAAACTACAAACGAGATATTCCGTGATATACCCTTTACAGTGCTGACCTGGCACAACCCTGGCTTGGCCAAACAAAACGGATAAGCAATGCCGGGACTGCGAGACCTGTGAGGCGAGGCTCCGGCTTCCATGGCGCGGAGGAGTCCTCAGGGCGTGCCCGACAGCCCCCCGTGGGGACGGCTGACATCGAGAGGCCGAGAGGCAGTCGGAAGTGGAAGACATGAAGCTGCAATATGCCACTCATGGCAAGTCCTTCAACTTGACGGTGTACGTGCCAAATGGGCTGAATGCAGTTCCAACTGTGGCTCGAATGGCCTCAGTAACACAGACAACAACTTGATTTAGGCGAGATACAGCTGTTCAGTGGAACGGTGACCTTGCTATACGTAGAAGGACATTAACAGTAACATGGTCGTGCCTCCCATCAGGTCCCGTCCCCTCCAACCAGCTGCGACGGCCGTTTTGCCGAGGCACTAGTACGTATTCAGGCCACTTGTGCGAAGCGAGGAAGTACAGGGCCCTCCCCTTGAAAAGGCCTTGCGCAAGCAGCAACGACAGCAGTGCAGAGGCAGGATCTCCCTCTGTTAGCCTGTCGCCTGGATGGCATAGATGTCTCTGACATGCAGTCAATACACACTGTGAAGAACTGCAGCTACGAGCGCATCCCTGCAAGTTTGTCCAAAGCTGAGTTCATACGCAGGTCGGACAAAAGCTTATGATTATGTCCATTTCCCAAACCGTTGGGCCCGGATGGACTTGAGCAAATCCATAAAATGTCGGGCCACTGCACGCACATCTCTAGTGCAGGTCCCCAACCCAGCTGTCGCATACAACGGCGGAGCTCCAATCGTGGAAAATTAGGGAATATACCCTAAATCAGAGTAGGATCCCTGTCATAATTCAAGGTATACTCCCCTATCAACAGAAGCTTCCGTTGAAACAGCATCCCACCCTGGGCACCTCACAGAATCCTCCCGACCGGAAGGCCTGGGACCCGGTAGAGGTCGAAGCGGTCCGAGCCCATGAAGCTGAAACTCGGCATGCTGGATGTGCCCATCTGGTTGAAGGCGCTCACTCCTTACTTCCGGCTCTGTCGGTGCGATAGAGCTCTCTAGACTCTAGAGCCCTTGAGACCCAAAATCCCACATTCCTCCGTATGGCAGTTCTGAAGTATCTCTCGGCTCCCGATTGAAAGTCTGCACCAGGTCGCGCTTGAAATACATCCTGTAGTTCGGCCACTTCACCTGACAGGCACATGATTGTCCTCTGTAACTTCCCATAGAAGTGCTCGGGTATCTTTGGGCATGGAAGAAATCCGAAGCAGCATGTCGTGCCTTTGCTTAGCTGGTCCGTCGATCTATCACTACTACTTTGCATATCAGTTGCATTCTTCATTGTGAAGCCACTGGCCACGAGAATGTTGCCGGCATTATAGCACCTTGCAGAGCTAAAGGCTTCGAAAGACCCGGCTCAGCCGCTTCTGAAGCTCCCAGCCTGCCGTCTGCCCCGGCACAGCCACCCGGGCACACCTCACAGTGCGTCACAGTCAAAGGGGCTCTTCGCACCTTGCAAGGCATGTCGAGCTCCCCAAGATCTGCTCAGCTGCTGGCGCACTTTCCGGAGACGCACTGGGACAGCCGGTTGTAATCACAGATTCTGCTGGTGCAAACGCCGCCAGTGAAACCTCAGGTGTTCGCACTCATAAAGATATGCTTCTGCTCGAGCTGGGAGATTGCCAGAAAGATGCTGAACATTGAGTTTTTCGCACTGCACTGGAGGTTGTCGGGGAAGCTCAAATGTTGGCGAAGCAGACTTGGTAAGTGCAACTCAGCTGCTGTAGCATTGCTTGGTGTAAGAGAACGACTGCGTCGGCCCAGAATTTCCCCACTCATCAGTGCCATTGGTGTGTTGGTGCTGCTCGCTGCGGCTCAGAGCCATCAAGGCCATCAACTCTTCCTTAAAGCTGCAACAGCACAACAAAAGCCGTGTGTACACGAAGCAGACAACCCACATGAGACATCGTGACAAAGGAACTGCAAGATTTGGCCTCAACTGCGGCTGAAGGCTCTTTGGTATAGCTCGCCTCCGGACCATCTGCGATGGATCCAAGATGCATTTCCTGGTAACTTCACCAAGGCAGCCTCTGCGACTGATGCACAATCTACTGCTGGCCCACCTGAACTTCGTCTAGATCTGAAGCCGTCTCATCGCTGACATTTGCAAACTGACGATCCGATGTATTGGCGGCATCTCCGTCAAGTTCTTGGATGTTCTCAATCTCCTGCTTTCAAGCCAAATTTCGGAAAAGGAAACACAGGCCATCGTAAGCCATCGAGAGCCACAAGCAAAGAGGACATCGCCCACCTCAGACTGGGATCGCTGCGCACGCAGTTGTGTGGCCTGTCGAGGTTGACGATGAAATCTCAAGCTGACGTCAGATTTGGGACGGATCGGGCCTGCAACGCACATGGCATGTCCGCAGCGCATTCCTGAGATGCAGCGTCAGCTGGGAGCACATGAATGCAACAACAAAACGGTAAATTGCCGAGTACCTCTCCGAAAGCAACCCTGTGCCGCTGCTGTGAGCACACTTCGTCGCGGGGAGCTGGTTCAGCCAGCTGGGAGTCTACTACGAGATGTGCTTGTGGTCCAATTCTAGGCCCAAACCCTGTAAGCCGAGGCAATTCGGCGTCAAGCGAGGCTTCTGCAAGTGCATATCTAAAGGTTGAAGTTCAGTGCGGACATCCGTGGTATATTGCAACCTTTGGAGCTCAACGCCACACTCAACCTCAATGCTTCCGTACTTGCTCTGCTCGCCAGGCGGCGTCATCCACAGCGGCTACCAACGGGTCTTCCCCGTCAGCAAGCACGGTCCCCAGGCTCGCTGCCAGGGGGAGTAGAAGCAGAAGCTTCATCTCAGCGCTTTCGACAAACACTAGAGTCACCGGGGCCTATCGGAGCCCATAAGCACAGCTGCGGTGCGATAATCCGCGACTGTCGCTCAACATGCAGATCTCTTGCACAAGTCTCCAGGACCAGACGCACAGATTTTCCCCCAAGAACAGAAGCAAGATGAGTCGATTTGAGAGCCTATACCCTTCGGGAAAGCACTGAGCTTCATCGCAACGATGGGTGCAAGAGCTGGCTGAAAAGCCGGCTGAAAGGCTAAATTCGATTCCACACGCTGGTCGCGTGTGTCGCCAGTTTTGGCAGAGAAACCTGACAGTCATCAGGGGAAGCGTCGGGGGTGGCAGATATACGGGAAGGCGATCACTTGGCAAGCTGTGTACGGAAGCTCATCCCTACACTGCATGCTCTGAGACACGAAATATCCTTGCACCACGTCCTGCAGACCCCGACATGTCCCTACGCCACATGAGCACAGGATAGCACTGAACAGAATCCCTTTTTTCGTCTTGGCAACACCCTGACCCCTCGGAACTCGCAAGCCATGTTGACGGCTGAGTGGGGTGTGCATGTGCAGGGCCGATCAACCCTTTTGCTTGGTAAAGGTCACTGATGTGTCGTAGTTCCTTCGCCATGTCGAAGGATGCGCACGCGTAGCAAATCCTCGGACATGGCGGAGGCCTCTGCCAAAAGCTACAACAAGAACAAGCTCGCTCACAGAGCTCCGCAAAACATTTCGTGAAGTTTGCTTTGTACAGTCTTATCAGCAAGTGGACATGGCCTTCGAGCCTTTTCACAAGTGGTCAGGGTACATCAGATGACCTGGTTCCTTTCGTTGGCGAATCCGGTGCGATACTCATTGGCGCTTGTGAATTCTCTGTATGTGTGCCCCGTTGACAGGAGCACAGGAAGTGGACGTACCCCGATGATGACATCGAGGCTCATCTCGACACGGTCACTCTTGGTCGTAGCGGCTTGCCCAGGTCTTCAGCTGCTTCTGACAGTAACGGATTAAAATCACGAAGAGGTACTGTGGGACCCACAGCAAAGCGGGGACTCGGGCCTCAGCCAAAGAGGGCTGTATGGAAGGGAGCCCATGAGGCACAGCGCTCCCGTGCGCTATGACGAGTGAAATCTTGCACCGAATATGCTCCACTGGCATCGGTCACACTGTAGGTCTCTGTCGGGAAACTTCAGCCGGGGCCAAGGCTGGAGGCCGGGATCCTGCACCAGTGTTGGGTTCGGACAGTTGTCCATCACCGCAGCAGCAGCAGCATAGTTCACGCCAACCACACACACTCCAGCATCGTTGTTTCACGAAGATGTTTGCCGGACAAGTCGGCACTGACGCTACCACCGCAGTGTAGGTCTTTGTCGTGGTGCCCTCGTCTGTCCTGACACACATCGGTGGGAGCACTTTTCGGTGCTTCCCCTGTTTCATCCAGCTTCTGAGCCCTTAGCTGGAACTTCTTCAGTTCCTTCATGCGGTCCTCTTGCTCGGCCTCCCTCTTTCACGCTGTTACCTCCTTCGCTTCTACATGCCTGCTGCATCATCACCTGTATGTCCACGAATACGAAGCCAGAGTTGAAACGAGATTCCTGCTGAGCCGAAATGCCTTCAAACGCATGCGATGTTAGAGTCTCAGAGTCTAACTGCATGAAGAACGGAAGCCGACTTCTGCGATGCTCCGTAAAGACACCCCCAAACAAAGCAGTCGGGTGGCTGCGCATCGCTGAGAATTCCTCAGGTCGGCCTCCTGGCACCAAACACCTCAGGAAGATGCCCAAGTTTGCTGGCAAAGAGATGGAGCCTCGCGCACTAATTACCTCACTAGAGATCGGGAAGCTGCCCATCACGAAGCCAAGCCAGCACTCAGAATTTTGCATCAAGGCACTATGCCGTGCCCAACAGCCTCCTGCTCCAAGGCCTCAAGGCACAGACAGCCAGTCGGAGCCGAGGCCACAGGCGCGAGGCCGAGGCCCGAGCGTGAGGCCCGAGTTTGAGCTCCGCGGCACCGTGGAACCTGCAGCAGGCCCGCCACGGGACCAAGCGGACCATGGATCCGAGCAGAGCGACGCAGCGACGCAGCGACGACACTCTGGGCAAGCTAAGCGGAAATATCTCGTGCCTGCCCTGGCCGGCGGCCTCAGAATTCAATGCGCATCAGTTCCCAGACACGAGGCCACAAAGGCCCTCTCGAAAGCCTACAGACTGACCTACTCCCAGAAAGACCAAGTGCTCTTCTGCCGAGGCTCCGAAGCGAAGTTCGTCTCGCTCCGGTCAGTACGGCTCCCACCCGCATGGCTCAAGTTTCGAAGGAGAACGATGGAAAACGAGAGTCACTAAGTCAACAGATTGAACTGTATCCTGCACCTGCCATATTATGCCCGTGTCAATGTCAAGCGGGAGGGCTCTACGAAACAGGAGATCATGACAGGAAAATGCACAAGTCCAAACATGTCGAGTCTTGCCCTGACATCTGTCAGATGCAAGACTCCGTCAAGAAATCAGGGCGGCACATTTGACCGCCACGTGCAAAAATTGCCTAGTGTCTGCCACAGCAGACGGATTCGAAGCACAGAGGCGGGGTTCCACCACGAATCATGGAGGCGAATTCTAGCATTGCACGACAGAACAATTGCTCCCCGCCATACTGTGCTGCCTCCCATTCCCCTCGCAGCCATTCGCTGAACTTCTGCCCGAAATCACGGTCCCAAGACGATTCTGAGGCTGCTGTAAATTGGATGGGTTCACCCATTTCTTTTTTTGCGGGATAGCTTTAGATCTGGAGGTCCTCTGAAATCCTAGGCGCGGGCACGCATGTCAGTCGAATGGGCTGCTCTATCCCGGCTTCTGGAGGCACGCTCCTGCGGGTTGTTTTGGGTGAGGCAGAATCAGAATTGGTGCTGTACATGCAGGCAAGAGATGCAAAGATGCACCGGGGAAAACACTACAGATTACTGCTACCTGGGCCTGCATGCCCACCAAGGTTGAATGTGCTGATGAAGGTCGATTTCTGTGTCCTCATTCCGACACAAGTTTTCGCTGATTGGCGACAGTCGGTTGCAGTAACCTGTCACAAGTCATTATGGCACTTTTGGGAAAAGTGTGTTGCCAAGCCATTCGTGTTTGGCAGCGGCATGTCCAGCCACTAGCCTGGCCGAGGAAGGGCTAAGCGTGATGTGCATTGATGGCATCTTGGTGGACCTATCATCACTGCTGCCGGGGATCATGCTGCCCTGCACGAACCCTCATCCTTGCCTCGACGTTAACTGGGGATGAAAGCCTGAGTTGCATGTTCAGAGGCTGCAGGTGCAGACGCACCTCGCACTTGCATCATTTTCTGAAGCCCAAGCCAAGCTGGACTCTCACGCCACACGCTTCAGGCCGTTGTCAAGCTTCCTTGTCGGCCAAACATATGTGCTGAGCATGCGATTCCGTAGGACAGCAAGATCTGATTGCAGCCTGAGCCTCTCCACCTTCAGCTTGCCGTCTTCCAGGGTCCAGGTCTCATTGCAAACCTTCTCGACGAAGTCCATCTTGGGCTCAATCATCAGGATGCCTGATGACACTGGCAAGTCCCAAATCAATTCACATCCACAACATCCCCTGGCAGGGACGGCCACCTCCTCTGAAGTTGTTCAAGGCCTGCCAAGCTGGAGCTTACGAACTACAATTACACGCATCCCTCTGTGTGCCTGTGCCCTGACCTGCACCTGCCACATGTGAGCATATCCGAGACACTCCCTGCAAGGCCTTTGCCAGAGCTTCGACCGTCTCGACGTCCAAGTAATTCGTAGGCTCATCCACGGCAATGAAATGGGGCTTCGTCCAGAACCTGAAATTGTGAGGATTCCTTTGTGGTGGCATGCTTCTAATCTCTCAAGTTTCCTGAGGAAGGAGACCCTGTTAAGCTTTGTGGTTCACCACACTCGCACATCCCACTACCCACACAATGTTGTCAAGAGACATAGCAGCCAATGACAGGCGCACCTGAGACGTGTCATTGATGGAGCGATGGTCGTTTGGGAGAAACAGGGATTGCCGAATGGATGTGGCAGCTCGTACGCAGAAAAGAAGAAACAGCACAATGCCTTCATGCACATTGCATCTAGACTATCCGGCCCTGAATATTCGTCAACAATTATCTCGAACTCAGGTTACAAGGCCTTCTGGCCAGCAGAGAATCCTCGAATCTGCTGGTTGCAGCACATCTCCTGCAAAGCAATCTGCACTGCAGAGCACCTGATGTCCACGAAAACTTCAAGCGGGAGCATCTTGGACAGCTTTGGTCCACAGCATCCGTGCAAAAACACAAGGAGCTGAAATGAAAATCAAACGAACAAACTCACGGCCAGTCCTCGTCAATGCCGAAGGCCTCGCAGTGCTTGGTGATTTCTCCTTGGTGGCGAGACGTCGTCCGCTGTACCTCTAGACACCTCTAGGCCTACTTTTTCGTCCGTTGAAGCATCTTTGTTCAGTATTTGTGCAGGCTGGGCTGCTTCGAGTCAGTGGCCTCTGGTCCAATCCGGCAGCCTGCGCCGACGTGAAAACACACTGCGAGAAACACACACACACACACACACTTGCTGCCCAGTCATCCCGTGGGATGCTGCTTGTGTTAGGGTTACTTGTTCTTGTCATTTCTTCCTTCAATATCTTTATTTGCTCATGCAGGTACGTTTTCAGCTCTTGTCATTGGCCTCTTCGTTGGCCATCCACCAATGATAAGAGGNCAATATCTTTATTTGCTCATGCAGGTACGTTTTCAGCTCTTGTCATTGGCCTCTTCGTTGGCCATCCACCAATGATAAGAGGGATGGCCCCCTGCATGTTGTTTACTGAGAACCCCCTTTTGGAAACAGGGGTTGCACACACACAGAACCGGTTTAAACCGGCAGGTGCGATCTACTGGTTTTTAGCTCGACGAAAGCTCCACACTCAGCTCCACAAAAACTTTGCTTTGCATTCAGCTCCACAAAAGCTCCACAACAGCTCCGCACTAAGCTCCACAAAAACTCCACACTCAGCTCCACCAAAGCTCCAAACTCAACGTGTTGCAACAATGCCGTAGGTCGTTCTCGCACGATGATTGAGCTTCTTGTTATCAGAAGGCCACACACGCAGTTACTCCTCCTGGAGTACTTGAAAGAGTGGCCAGCATGGAGGATCGCAGGCAAAGCCGCAGCCCCTCCAATGCTGTGACAGCTACATCTCAGCTCCTCAACCTGGGGTCTTTCAAGGAGCTGTCCAGCCAGGAATGGGGTGAACTTCGAGCTTGACCCAGGAGAGTATCAATGTCCTTCTTCATGTTGCTAACAGTGAATATGATCAGTTGCCATGGTTCAAGACACAAAACGGAGATTGTGATACAACAATGTTACATGATCAAATGGTTGTGACAGCTACTCCTTAGCTCCTTCACTTGGGGTCTTTCATGGAGCTGTCCAGCCAGGAATGGGAGTTCCTTCTTCAAGGGTGTCACACCAGGCGTGCTCATCCGAGCTTGATCCAGGAGAGTTAAGTTCCAATGGTATACTCGGCAATCCGGGCCTTATTCGTGAGGGGCCTTTGGGTCTCAAGGCTCATGTTCCAAGGAAAAGGACAGTTGTATTCAAGGGGTACCAGATATTTCAAGGGATCCTCCGCAAACCGGGAGTCCGACAGCGCTTTGGCAGAATTACTGTCGGGAATGCACACTTGCTGACCAGTCATCCCGTGGGATGCTGTTTGTGTTAGGGTTACTTGTTCTTGTCATTTCTTCCTTCAATATCTTTATTTGCTCATGCAGGTACGTTTTCAGCTCTTGTCATTGGCCTCTTCGTTGGCCATCCACCAATGANCAATATCTTTATTTGCTCATGCAGGTACGTTTTCAGCTCTTGTCATTGGCCTCTTCGTTGGCCATCCACCAATGATAAGAGGGATGGCCCCCTGCATGTTGTTTACTGAGAACCCCCTTGGAAACAGGGGTTGCACACACACAGAACCGGTTTAAACCGACAGGTGCGATCTACTGTTTTTTTAGCTGGACGAAAGCTCCATACTCAGCTCCACAAAAACTTTGCTTTGCATTCAGCTCCACACTAAGCTCCACAAAAGCTCCGCACTCAACCCCGCAAAACCTCCACTCTCAGCTCCACACGAAAGCTCCACACCCAACGTGTTGCAACAATGCCGTAGGTCGTTCTCGCACGATGATTGAGCTTCTTGTTATCAGAAGGCCACACACGCAGCTACTCCTCTTGGAGTACTTGAAAGAGTGGTCAGCATGGAGGATCGCAGGCAAAGTTGCAGCCCCTCCAATGCTGCCTTCTTGCGAAGGCTGGCATGGAGGATCGCAGGCAAAGCCGCAGCCCCTCCATGCCGCCTTTTTGTGGCGGTCAGCATGGAGGCAAAGCCGCAGCCCCTCCAATGCTGTGAAAGCTACATCTTAGCTCAACCTGGGGTCTTTCAAGGAGATGTCCAGCCAGGAATGGGGTGAACTTCGAGCCTGATCCAGGAGAGTCTCGATGCCCTTCTTCATGTTGCTAAAAGTGAAAATGATCATTTGCCATGGTTCAAGACACAAAACGGAGATTGTGATACAACAATGTTACATGATCAAATGGTTGTGACAGCTACTCCTTAGCTCCTTCACTTGGGGTCTTTCATGGAGCTGTCCAGCCA
>BGNK01000450.1:183808-204449 GCA_003297005.1 Symbiodinium sp. clade A Y106
ATGCTGTTTGTGTTAGGGTTACTTGTTCTTGTCATTTCTTCCTTCAATATCTTTATTTGCTCATGCAGGTACGTTTTCAGCTCTTGTCATTGGCCTCTTCGTTGGCCATCCACCAATGACAAGAGGGATGGCCCCCTGCATGTTGTTTACTGAGAACCCCCTTGGAAACAGGGGTTGCGCACGCACACACACACACACCCGCGCGCCCGCGCCCGCGCTCACACCCGTGCGCACACGCACACACCAATCTTGGTAGCAAGACCAACCTTGGCGGCGATTCGCTCGTCACAGGCGATCACGACCTTGTCGAGGCCTGTGGAGACACAAATCATGTACGACCTTGCCTTGGGAAGTAAGCCGCAGAATGGAAAGCACAACAACGATCCAAAACCCTGAACCAGTGCCGCTGGAGTTGCCCATGTCCCTCAAAGTCTTCAGGGACACCATGGTGTTCCTTGGCACAACGAATCCCGTCCATGCCGCTGGTACATCTCTTCGCACACACATGAATCGAAATCAAGTCTCTGCTTTGGGTCATCCAGGCCCTCCCACTTGACCTGCCAGCTTCAGAATCGAAGCTTTCGACAGGCGAAGACAGACATCTTTCTTTTCAACATCGGTGGCCGATACATAAAAATGTCAAGCAGTGCCTCGTAGTAGAGCTGGCTGCCCTGCTTGCTTCGACTCAGCAGGTCCCCCACCTGATTCCCGTACTTTCCATGCCTTAGCTGCCATGTGCCGATTGGCGACTCGTCCCCCCCCCCCCCNCCCCCCCCCCGGCGGCTGCCACCAGGCGACTGCTTGGCGAGGGTGGCGCGTCGAGCCGCCTCTTCGTCGTCTTCGGGCTCGATGAGGCGCTTCTGCAGCTCCTGCAGTCTATAGGGTTTTGGGGGCCTACCAGGAGTATAATGGGTATAATTATTAGACTATAGTTATAATAGGGAACCCCCAAAATAGTAGCAGACAAAAGAAAGCAGGTCCCGACTTCGAGAGCTGTACGTAGTCCATTTGCCTCGTCGTAGCCATTCTTGAACCGCTGGGTGATGTAGTTCAAGGGAGATGTGTCCTGAAAGGTTTGCTCGCAAAGCTAGAGCATAGTGACCGCTGAGTGACTTGAACGAAAGGTTGAGCTGTGATCTCCATGACCAAGGCTACATGTATTTGCAAGAAAGCGTCGAAGTATGGTCCGAGGGTCTTGAGGTGGTCCTGCCAAGAGGCAACCAGTAGCGTCAGAGCCCGGTATGCATAGACGTCCCGAAAAGCACCTGCTTCATGTAGGCCACTCGCAAGTTGCAGTGGCGAGTCACGTCGCCGAGCTTACCGTCCTGCAATAGGGCGCTGATCCGGCTGCATCATGCGGCTACGGCATGGGGCAACTTGATTCCCATCTTCTGTGCACTTTGGCATCATGGCCAATGTCCATGGCAGGCCAACAGCTGTCATGCTGCTCCGCACACCGATTGCGGTGCGCTGCCACGGTGGTGGTCCTTGCCCTCCGTGGCATTCATCTCTGAACAGATCAGCGTCATGAGGGTGGACTTTCCGCAACCTTATACCACAACTGCCATTTCAAGCACGACTCTCTTCCGACAGTTCGCATGAGGAACACGACATCAACCCTACGCAGAAGAGCAGAGCAGCCGTTTCGTCCGCAGATGGCAACGCGAGAGCCCAAAGACAGCTTGCCGGCCACGTCGTTGATCAGGTAGTCCTTGTCCTTCTCAGTCGAAGGTCCAACGCTGTGCTCCCGACATTGTAAGAACCGCGCGCCACCCAGCCTTGCCGTAGCGGAAAGACAAGTTCTTGAACTCAATCACAGCCTGCAGTGGCTCCACAGCAGTCAGACAGCTAAGGGGCTTTCGGGGCTCGGGGACACAGGTGTGGCTGCGCCATGCTCAGCCGTGCCTTCGAGCTCGACTTCACTCCCTCCACGGAACCAGGGATCGGGAAGGCAATCCTCAATGAAAGACACAGCATGGCATAGCATTTGCACCGTTGCACACGAGCCCTTCAACCAGGCTGCTTGGGCGGGCCGGCAATGGGAGCTTGAACGACGGCCGCCTTCTTGTCCTCACCGCCCTCTTCGCCCTCTTCGTCCTTCAATGTGCGACATGTTCACGGCTTCAGCAGACTGCACTCAACAGATCCCAACGACGAAAGACTGGGATGCGAGGGGTAAGGCCTCGTCGAGCTTCAAGTTGCCGGAAAGCAGCGCTTCGATGTCGTCAGCCTTGATGCCCTTGGCCATGACGAAAGCATCGAAGTTTCCTGCCTTGGCTGTCGCAGATACCAGATATCAATGGAATCGCTCCAAGCCCACGATAGCGCGTTGTGTCGAGTGCAGGTTCAACCCGTTCTGTCTTCTTGCAGCCGGCTTGCGGTGTAAACCAGTGACTTGTCCTATGCGGCGAGGCTTCTGAGGGGCCAGGTCAGCGAGGTTTTGCTATCTCTGCTTGGCATCGAAAGTCCTTGTAGGAGATAATGTCGGTGCAGATCTTGTTGAGGAACTTGGGCTCGTGGGAAATGACCTGACTGCACATGTGGCTCGTTCCCTGACCCTGACATGCCAGAGCACAGAAAGGAATCGAACAAGGAGCCATAACGGAGGACTTCGTGAGACTCAGGAGATAGTCTCCAAGCCAGTCCACGGATTCCTGGCTTCGGAGAGATCGAGACAGTAAGAGCAGCTGAGTCTGACCAGTGCCTGATCCAAGTGATTCGTGGGCTCATCCAGCAGGACAATGTCTGCGTGCTTCAGCATGGACCTGCAGGCCGACGAGCCGAAGGGCTTCACTCCCCTCTCAAAGGTGCTGCAGAAGTTCCATCAGTCGGTTCGGACGCCGACACGGCCAGAGTCAGCCGCATGCGCCATCCTGTGGAAAGCTCGGCCACTGGGACCTCGAACCTGATGACGTGCGCTCACGTGCGCTGACATGCCGTGTCAGTCGGACAACGTCACTACACATCGTCAGCCCTGGACATCTTCTCTGGAAAGCCAACTCTTCGGAGGTTGTCTGCGCTGGCATCCGTGACGCCAATCTCCATGGCCTTCATCTTCACCTTGTAGCAGAGCAGACCGGACACCGGCACTGTCCTGAAGAAACTAACTTGCAGACATAAGGCGTACTCCAAGGCGTTCAAGCTGCTTTTGCTCATCTCTCCTGCCAGCGCAAGGCACTGACAGCCACAGCGTGAAGCTGACACGTGCAGAACAGCATGAAACAGTGGCTTATGCGGATGCGCACCCAGCTTGGAATCGTCGACGTGAACGCAGCGAAGATGAGTCGGCATGCCCACAATGCGGCCATGGACGATCTCTTTCATCAACGTCGTTTTGCCTGCTCCTGCACAACATAACTATCTATGAGACATCATGGCACGTCGGCATATGCGGACTTTTCTTGCAAGCATGCAGACAGGTCCAACACTCAGCACAGATGTTCAACGATGTATGCAGTCATATGCAGTGCAAGGCACCGTTGTGACCAACGACACCGTAGCGACGATTTGCCTTCAGTTCGAGGAGCGTGTCCTCCCAGGTGCTTATGAATTATCCTGTCGGCGTCACGGCAGTCACCCTGCAGCTACACGGATGAAGGGAGGAGAAGGTACAAAGCAGAAAATCTCCTTCAGAAGGAGCTTGCCCGCTCCATACATCCTCGGATGGCAACGCATAGTCTTCTCCCGAGTCTTTGACAATCTGAAACTGCATTGGCCCTGTGGTGCTTGGCAGGTCTGGAAAGGAATGAAAGTTTGAGACAAAAACCAGCAGCCCTGTCCATCAGGACCGCAGGGCAAGACTCCAGAACCGGAAGCAGTGTTCCCATGCGCCGTGACTGTCACTCTGCAGGCGGGCATCAGCAGCATGTTCTCCACACGCAACAGCGTATCGGCATCGTAACCCTCGCCTGCCATCAAACCAGTCACTCTCGCAACTCTGATCTCGTCGGGAAACCCTTTTCGTGCAACCCCAATCATTGGCTGTAAAACTCTGAACATGTCGGCGCACACTTCCGTTGCCCTCGAACCCTGCACGACCACCCCGGGACTCCAGGATCTCGCACCCGCCAAGGCATCGAAGTCCGCGCCGAGGGCCGCACGCGCCACAGCCTGTCCAGGGTTTTCCATGTGCATGCGGTTTTTACATGCGGAGGCCGGTTGGAGCTGGTGCTTCCCGCGACGGTTCGACAGAGATCGTTCGCACGGCATCTCCAGAGCGCATGCTGGGCCGACAACGTTCTTGGGCCTGGTGGCTGGTGCTCTTTCTGGTGCTGGTGCTGGTTGCTGGCGCGGTGGTGTTAGGTGGTGTAGTGGTGTTAGGTGGTAGGTGGTAGATTGTAGGGGTGGTATAGGGGCAGGAAGAGTAGGAGGAGGAGGCGGAGGATGGCGATGTATTATTGCATCACTTCTCAAGCTACGGTTGCTTGCTGCGTCCAATTTCAATCAGTCCTCACAGCTGAGGCCTAGCTGGCCTCTCGTACGATAAAACCATTGAGAACGACAGAATGTGGTGATGTGCTACCTGGTACCTTTATCCCACGGCCTGCCAGCTCACAATTTCTTTTCTGGCGCTTTGAGCACTGCTTTGCAAACAAACGCTTCAATCGGATCTCGTCGCCTCCGACGACTCCAGCAACGTCTTCAGGAAGCCTTCGGCCTTCACGGGCTTGACGAATTCAAAACAACAGAAAAGCTCCCTTCTAATCTGCCTGTTCCTTGCAGCAGCCGCAAGCTTGCTGGAGGGCCAGTTGAAGCTCCTCCCCCGAAACCACCGCGAAACGATGCGAAAGCTAAAGCAAAGAGGTCCCAGCATGTTTGTCGTGTCAGTCCTCCACGACCTTGGGTCCCGGCATCTTCCTTGGCAGCTGGAAAGAATGGGTGGCCGGCCAAAATGTATTCAACCAAACGGGCGAGGTAAGCCACATTCGGCCAAGACAAAACTTTCCGAAAATTGCAGCAGAGATTCTTCTTGTGGCCCTCTCGGATGACACTGGCAGAAACGGCCAAAAGGAATTTCTGGAGGTCTCCTCGCAAAGACTCTGCAATTTAGATCGGCCGGCAAGATGAACCTACAGAACATACATCATACAGCACCTGGCAGGGAACCAAACTCTGTCTTCTTCTCGAAGAAACCACTCACCGCTTTCACCATCTGGCAATCCTTAGCTCTGACTTCGTGAACTCACACCATTCAAAGGGCCCAGTCGATCCAAGTCGCCTCCTTCGTCGCAATATCACCTTCCTCTTGACTGTTGGGAGACTCGCCTGGTCGCGCAGCTCAAACCCAACTGGTCACAGAGGAGGACTGGCACCCGCTTCTGCCCGTGATGGCACGCGCGAATCATGCGTGCCGTGTCCAGCATAATACAGGTCGCATCTAAGCTGCGTATAGCTTTGTTTGCATTATCCTACTCTGCTCAATGTACGCATCTTCCTGACGCAACTCAAGTGCCAGATCCAGAGGCCTGCAGCGATGCGAGCGGCTTCCTCGTTCGAGGTCTTCGCGGGCTCGAAGGCGAAGTCAGTCTTCACAGCCTCCCGGCTTGCTCCAGAAAGCTTACACTGCGCAGAGAAGAGCACTGGCACACAGTGTCAGCTTAGGCGCCTCGGGCTCCTCCGCGGGCTGCTCGGCATCGCCGGCCTGTTTCCGGATCCCAGAGCCCGGAGCCCTCACTTCCGGCACCTCCGGGCACCTTGACTAGCTCAGCAAGTGCTTCCTTTGCAACCTTCTGCAGCCCGGCACCCATGGCACCTGCAGGCACCGCTGGAGCCCTAACCACAAAGCTGGATAAGGGGGGACGCCACCTGAACGCCACTTTGTAATTGAGTCGCTCAGCTCTTGGGCGATGGTCTTCCTTGGTAAGCAGTCTCCGGCCAATTCCTGTGTCCCACTGCCTGAGCTGGTCTTAACTGGCGATATCTTGCCATAGTCCAGGGCACTGCATCTTGGGTGAGCCACCAGAGGTCTTCCTAGGCGATGCGAGCACAGCAGGATGCACAAAGTCGCAGCATGAGGCCATGTCTACGCGTCAGCCAACTGATAGAAACCAGTTCGGACAGTGTCAAACCGAGAACAAGCAGTCAAGCTACCTTTCCCTATGAACTCACTGAGGGCGCGGCCAGACGTTGCTGGCCACACGCTTCACCGCAGCATCCGGATCGTTGCGGGCCACAAAGGCAAGGATCAGGATTCGGAGTCGGATTTCCTGCCGAGCACTGAGCACGGAGCCCATCGAAACCAGCACATGCGACATGGCACAACAACCCAAGCAGCTGTAAGCGCTAGTCTTTCCCCATCCTTCGATGAGCACTCGTCACAGGTCAAGAGGTCTTGGCCGAACCTGAGTATGAAGAACTTCAGCTTCTTCGAACTGCTTGAAGGAGTGCATATCTTGCTCAGCTGCTTCTTGTGCTCAAGGATCTTCTCCGCAGTCTTCAGGAGGAGCTGCATGGACTTCTCGCGCACAATCTGGAACTTCTTCCAATCGCCTGACCTGTCAGAGAACTCGGCGATTTCTTGGTGGGGGAACTTCCCAGCTCTGAGGCTCCAGCCCCAGGGCGGCGGCGTACGCGCCCTGCGGACAGGGACGAAGCCGCGCCATGCTGCGCCGCTCGCCGCAGCCCAGCCTCGAAGGCGGAGATCAGCAGCTCCGGGCACCTGAGAAACGGGACGAAGCGGAGGACCCGACCAGCCGTCCCGAGCGTCCCCGAGCAGCCCGCAGATCGCCGAAGCGGCCCACGAGGGCCTGGGCGGCCTCAAAGCACACAGAAACCATCAGATCAGCACGTGCCTTGGCCTTGACGAAAGCGAAAAAATGCCTTGAGGGCTGGATCATCGGTGATGTCCTCTGCAATTCCCTCTGTTTGGCTCGCGTACTGCCAAATGCTAGCTGCTAGCCGCACCACACCGTCTCGGTCCTTCTCACCAGTGACGCCCATGAGCATAGCAGGGAACAAGCGCTCAATGAAAGGAACGAAGTCCATCTTCATGGCCTGTTAATGAGAAAGACAGAAGTTTGAGCTAGGCGGCGGCGCCCTGCACCTGCGGCATTGTGTCCATGAGCTCCAGGAACCCTCGTCGCACAGCCAACTTGTCGTCGTTGGCGCCCTGAGGTCAAGATCATCCGCTTGGGAAAACGCTCCCTTCAAGCGCTGAACGAGCCTTCTGCACTTCCGGAATGAGCTGCGAGAGTTTGGCCTCAAGCCCGCGCAGTGGCTGCCACACTTTGAGGGCGTCTTTTCCTTCTTTTCAATTTGGGCCCGGCCCGGTGTGTACTTTGACACGTTCTCTCTGCCCTCCCTGCCATCTCTGCCCTCTGCCTGGCCCATCCTGGCCTTCTCCATGCGTACGAAGACCTCGGCCAGGCCCAGGGATGCCCCGATCTGCTCGGAGGCATCGCCAGCGCGCAGCTTGCTGAAGAGGTAGGGCCTTTTCCAATTCAGCTTGTTTTTAACTCTGCTCTCCAGAGAGGTGCTAAATACTGCTTGTCGCCAGCGCTCTCTTCTTGAAGTCGTCACCGAGCAGCAACAGACGTGCATCTAGTCGTCGCAAGCCTGCACCTTTGCCCTCATCTCATGATAATATGTAATGCATGGTCATTGGCAGCATCAGCAGCACCACACGTGTCGCTACCCCGTCACCACTTTCTTCTCGCCACCACTTAGCCCTCGCCCTCACAGTCTTTCACAGCTCTGAGGTGCTGGCTGGCAGACAGTGCGAGACCATTCAGGGAGCACTTGCTCCAAAATGCCGAATGCCTGCGGAATCAAGCAGCACTTCATGGCCCGACCGTACTCGGACCATGAACGCCACAGCTGGATCCAGCACCGACCTTGGCAGCCTCTCGCCGCACCTCTGGGACGGAGTCGTTCAGAGCTGCCTCGACACTTCGGAGACGGACTTTAGAAACAACGGGCACTCACCTTCCGGCTGCTGCCACACTCGTTCACGTGGTCAAGGATCGCACCAAACCCTCTCGAACAATTCAATACCTACGCTTCCTGGGAACTGAAGTCGGGCAAGATGCCTGGAGAAGGGAAAACGCAGGCTTGAGGTAAGGCCTCAGCACAACAAGTCTGCAACAGGCGACCAACTAATGCTCCATACATGTGACCCAAGCCCACTCGCTTTGCTGCCTAGATGCTTGAGGAAATCCACATCACGCACCTGAAAGGGCAATTCCCGAGGACAGACAGACTCGGCTCGTATTCGCGC
The DNA here is from genome assembly GCA_003297005.1 of Symbiodinium sp. clade A Y106. Classification (NCBI taxonomy): domain Eukaryota; class Dinophyceae; order Suessiales; family Symbiodiniaceae; genus Symbiodinium; species Symbiodinium sp. clade A. Next base: position 192,024 of record BGNK01000450.1, read on the forward strand.
TAATTACATTCTTGCATGCACGACCCACTGCCACACTTCACACCACCGTCTCTGTCGCTGCAAGTGCCAAGTGCAAGCTCTCAGTACCGGACGAGAAGTGCAGCAGATCCAAGAATCTGTGCAGACCACTTCTTGCTGGTGGCTTCTCTGTCCTGGCAATGCCTACAAAAAGAATCTGCGCTACGTCCTTACAAAGCTTTGGCTTCAACCTGGCACACAGACTGGCCATGGCTCGCAGCCCGCATGGGTACGCGACTGCTTTAGAAGATGCTAACATGGTCCAAGCTTGCGATGTGTGCGGCTTGTGGGAGAAATGCGCAGGTGGTATCTTCAATATGCTCTTCGTAAGTCTCACGAATCGGAAGTCAGCTCATTCGGAGGCCTTGAGACCACGCATGACGATGGGCAAGAGCAAGGCCAAAGATGCCTCAGATGCTCCGGTGTGAACACCCCTTGCAAGCAGGCCACGGGGTCAGACAGCTACTGCACTTCCCGATTCCTACAGCTTCATGACAGCTCGCCTCGTCGATCATTGACTTGAAGGTGGTGTTGCCCATTTTTGCGAGGACACCCTGCCCGCAATGCAAGGATGCAAGCATCTCCCGAACATCTCGAAGCAGTAACCCACCGAATCGTCCGTCAAGCTGCCCAACAAAGCCACCACAATTTCCCGCTCACTCTTGTAACTCTGATCACAACAGCAGCAGTGCTTGGCTGATGGACGATGACGTTAAACCCCATCCACTTTCTAGGTATCGAAAAGCTATGCCTGTAACAGCCTTTACCAGTGCAAAAGACGACCTTCTCTACATAGAGTGATGCAGAGTTCTGGCATTACAAACCTGGTAGCGCTGGCACGGCAGTCGCGGGCTAGCCAAGCTACCCGGCCTGGGTGTGCTTTTGATTCGTGGGCTCTGCAAGGGCCGTGACAAGATCCGTCGAGAGCGCCTGGTCGGAACACAATTCCAGAACACGATCAGAACCAGAAATGCTCTCACGTTTGATGCACACTCTCAGAAAGGGCTGCTACCGACCGCCATATGTGGCTGAAGTGCAAGGCAAGACACAGAAGCATAATGAAGGCTGATCTACGCGCTCACAGGCACAGATTATGTGCTCAACTGGCTACGCAACATGTTCCTCGATTTCATACCTCTAGCATGTCCATCAAGCTGTCAGCCCATGTGCGCCATGATTTTGGCAGACGTGGTCGTGCAACCAGCGCAAGGTCGAACAGAAAATGGGGCAGGCTTAATGCACGGCCAGATTGTCGCCTGCGCGAATCTGTCTTCGAAACCATAAGCTTTTCGAGCGATATTCCAACACGACATGTGTGTTTGAAAACCTCAAGTTGCAACAGTCCGGAACATTGAGGCTTGCCCGAGATTTGACATGTCGTCCCCAGTCTCAGTACCGATCCTCTTCGTCTTCCAAAAGCCGTTCGATCCAGATATCACTGCTATTGCCCTTTTCACCGATGCTCGGGAAGGAGGCAGATCTTTACAAGTGAGGTAGAAATGCGCGCTAGTGGTCTGGTAACGACAGATCTTCAGAGACCCACAGCTCGCTCGCGCAGCGTCGTACCGTATCTTTCTGCTCAGTGGCCATCAGGGCTTGAGGGGCTTCACAGGTGTCGTGGCACCTTGATCTCCGGGCTGGCAACAAAAGCACCGATCTCCTTCAAGACCGCCCCTGGCCAGCACGAAACGTGAGTGGGCTAAGCTCACCCGACCAAACACAAGATCTGCCAAGACCCGGCTGCCTGTTGCTGTTCGGATCTCCGCGCGGACTTCCAAAGCGGCCTGATGACAGACTGAAGCAAACTCGGAATGGCGCGTTTGGCAAGACCTCGTGCCATGGTTGGGTGCCTCGGCAAGCTTGGACACAATGGTGGGCAGCCACTGGGACAGCTGCAGTGTGGTGACACCCTCCTGTGAGGCTTCAGTGTCAAAGGCAACTTGCACTGAATGGCACATCCCGTCTATTGCTAGGTGCAGCGCAGGCAGCTCATAGGGACTGAAATAATCAGAACAAGATCCGGAAATTGCACAAGAAATTGATGAGGACGAGATCCTCCATCTGCTTAAGCGCTGGAAGCATGACCTGGAGAGAGCTGAGACCGTGGTGCATTCAAGATCGTTCAAGGCTCACAAAGCAGAGGAAGGCCGACAAAAGTGCTCTCGGGAACGCGAGCCTGGATGCACCCAACCTTCACCTTCCACTTCTTGTCGTCGATGCCGGCCAGAAGGGTTGGCATGACCAGTTCCTGAGAAGAACGAATTGTCCCGATTGACATGTTACGCCCAGTACTGTATACTATACTAGCAGGGACAACTGTGTCTCCCTGTGCCTTTACATGCCACGCGAGAATGACATGGCCCTTTAGACAGGAGGTTCCGTTAAGCCTGCCGCCTGAAATAAAGAAAATTCGGTAGCTGCTCTACGACAAAGCTGAATGGAGGAAGATTTGTCTGCCGCTTTGAATGGGTTGCTAGGTGATCGTCCACTCTGGCAGCAGACAGCTTAGCTTCGTGCGGCGATGCCATGACCCTTCGGGGCAACTGCCTCAACGATTGCCGTGGCTGCCTGGCCCGATGATGAAGTCTGAACCAAAAACTGGAAAGACTCTGTTCCAGGTGGCAATGCAACATCAACAGTCTACCAGAGAGTAAGCTGAGCGAGAACGCTGCATCACGAGGGAAATCAATGGCACAAGTTCGAACCCAGGCGCCAGGGGCGGGACCAACCCAAGCAACACACACACACACATACATTTTGACACAGAGGGAGGGAGAGGGAGAAAGAGAGAGAGAGAGAGGGAGAGAGAGAGAGAGAGGGAGAGGGTTCGCAGTCTCGTTGGGCCTTGACAGCAGGTGCTGCCAGCTTGCTGTTGTCGAAGAGGGGTATGAGCTGTGGCAGCCTCACGTCATCATCGACATTAGGTGCAAGGCCACCGCGCGTCACTTCGGGCTCAATTCAGCTTTAGCAGCCTTGGAAGAACGAACGGCGTGGCCGCGCACAAAGCTTCCAGGGTGCTGATGGCAACGGCCTTTCAACTGCTTCAGAGCACAAGCCGTGACGGCTACAAAAGCAACACGACGGTCTGTATTCTCCAGTTCCCTCACGGCCTTCTTGTCTGCGGCATCCTTGCCGGAGGCGGCGAAAGCCTCGTCGATATCCTTGAAGGTCGCCTGCACAGCATCTTTCGATAGACTTCGGATCCACCGGGGTGCCATCATTCGGACCTCGTCCGCTTTGGCGTCTGCCTTTGGTGCGGCCTTCGGCTCATCCTTCTTCTTGGCCGTCTTATCGCCCTCATGAAGAACAAGACAAAGGAGTGTAGGGAACTAGGATGCAGGCAACACAGCCGCCATAAGTCTAGGCACTTCAGCTGTAAGTTCTTTTGCTCAAAAGCTCAAGCATTCCCTGGTGGCTAAACACTTCTCCCGTCCGATGCCCTGGTCTCCAGCCTTTTTGTCTGCAGCCTTGCCATTCCTGGGACTCCATTTGACAACAGCTTCATGGGATGTGCAAAGAGGGCAAGCCGATCATGCTGGCTTCCTTGAACTCTGTGAGAGGGGATCGAAGTAAATCCACCGCTGAGGACGTAAGACTCAGAAGGCCAACAAAAGACATCTCTTTCAAGCCGGGATGCAAAGCAGCTCGCTCTGCTTCTTTTTGGGCCTGGCAGCGCAAGCAAACCACAACCCTGAGAAGAAGCAGTGTTGAAACAGGAACACAAAACCTCCCTCTTCTGGCCTAGAAGCATCAACATGACACTTCGAAAGCCGCCGGAAAAACCCGGCAATGGAAATGCAACAGTTGGATGTGCTGCGCCTGGGCCTCTGCGGCCTTGACATCCTCCTTTGCCTCAGTCAGATGACTGCAGTTAGCGTGTCTTCTGGGCGTGTCGGTGTTCGGGTTTCGGGTTTGCGCTAGACCGTGTTTCAGGATGCACAGGTTGCATTGCAAGGGGACTGACTCTGTGCATGGCTTCACTGCACGCAGAACAGGCGGGCTTTGGGCTTTGTCTTCGTGCATCCTGTCGACTTCCAGGATGAACAGCTAAGTGGGCTTTTGTGAGACTTGGGGCTTTTCTAGCCTAGGAGGAGCATTGGCTTTGGAGTCGGCAAAAGGCCGCCAGGCCTTGAGGTACTTTTCATCATTTTGCAGCTTTTTCAAAGCGTTCTCCAGATCCTGTCACATCTCCATGAGGAATCTGGCGAATCTAGAGTCCAGACTCGCGAATTTGTTGCAAGTTGTCCTTCTTCTTCTTGCGGTTCGGCTCGTTCGCGGCCTCCTGCTCGGCATCATCGATCTTCACCTGGCGGCCGCGTCTTTGAAGCAACAGTCAGTCGCTTCAGAAGCGGCAACAGCATCGAGACAGTTGGTATCAAGAGCTCAACAAATTTAGATCGACAAAGCACTGATCCCCTGATGATAGGGTACAACATGTGTCTGTCTATGTGTGGCACGAACGACCTCTCAAGCTACATGTCTCTGCCGACTCCTTCCCGCCAACATGACAGATCGCAACATGAGCTCACGGTTGCCGAACATCGGATTCGAGCCTCATGGGCGGCGATAATCTTCTTCAACTCCTCGATTGTCGGCATCCCCTCAGCTCGGTACGACAGACTGCCGGGCTGGTAAGCAGTGCAGATGTGCTCCAGACGTATGCCCAGCAAACGATCGGAAGACTACGGAAAAAGAATGGCTTGGTTCCACCTCGAGCCAGGATTCAGCAGAAGACACGCCGACAACATTGTCGCTGCCGTGAGGGTTTCAGTGTATATTTTTTAACATGCATGTCAACAGTTACGCTTCGCTCTTGGAACAATGCAGCACTGGAACCGCTCAGAAGCGAGTGTAGCTAGCGTTAGCCTTGACTTCATCTGGCAGCGTCAGTGAAGTCTAAGGACGCACAGACATGCTGCCCATGGGCTCCGAAAACCAGGCTAAACTGTTCCCAAGTCTCCGTTCTTGCACGTCATCTCTGTTGAGCAAGCAGATGACGTCCGACCCAGTGCATCTCGTTGCTACTTCCAGCAAAAACAGACGAGAGGTAGGATGCTGAAGCTGGGATAAGCTGATGATTGTCAGGACCCCCGCGAAGGAGAAACGGTAATCTGCGTCTTTTTTTGGGTTATCTGCGTCTTTATTTTTCGGGTTATCTGCGTCTTTATTTTTTGGGTTATCTGCGTCTTTTTTTGCTTTTGTCTGGCACCTACTGCGTTTCTCGCAAATTACTGGGTTATCTGCGTCTTTAATTTTTGGGTTATCTGCGTCTTTTTTATATTTTATCTGGCACCTATTGCGTTTCTCGCAAATTACTCGGTTATCTGCGTCCGTATTTTTTGGTGTATCTGTGTGTTTTCTTTGTTATCTGGTACCTGCTGCGTTTTCTAGCAAATCACTGGTATATTTGCGTCGTTTTGGTGTTTTATCTGCGTCATTTTCCTTTTAAGGTTTGGATATTAACTCCAAAATCCAATAGAAAATCAACAAATCAGCAATAAACAGTAATAACACACATACAAACGTTAGAAAAACAATAATGATAATACCTGGAAACAATATTTTTTTGGGATACGTGCGTCTTTTTTTGTCTTATCTGGCACCTACTGCGTGTCTCGCAAATTACTCGGATATCTGCGTCCATATTTTTTGGTGTATCTGTGTGTTTTCTTTGTGTTATCTGGTACTGCTGCGTTTTCTAGCAAATCACTGGTATATTTGCGTCGTTTTGGTGTCTTATCTGTCTTTTTCCTTTTAAGGTTTGGATATTAACTCCAAAATCCAATAGACAATCAGCAATAAACAATAAAAAGCACACATACAATAATAACCTGCAAACAACTAAGACCCATATGAGATTGCGATTCCGGTTCATAACATATCTTAAACACTGCCCGACGCCCCCCCCCAAAAAAAAAACTTAAAAAATCTTAGAAGACATTTGTACAATTGTGGGATCCGCCCAAAAAATCTTATTAAATCTTATTGAATCTTATTGGTTTATCATTTTTAAAAGGGGCACCTGCCCGACACCCCCCNCCCCCCCCCCCCACATTTGGCGATTCCTGTGCATCATACATCTTAAACGTGTTCCTATCGTATACCTTCAACACTCCAGACCAGTGGGGTTCATCACTTTTCCTAAACACGCCGCTCATTTGGCGATTCCGGCTGTCATATATCTTAAAGACCACCGCCCCCCCCCGATTGGGCGATGCCAGTTCTTCATGGGTTTCATCATATATCTTAAACACCCCCCATGGGGCGATTCCGGTTTATCATACATATTTAAACACGCCCCTCATTTGGCGATTCCGGCTATCATATACCTTAAACACGCCCCCCGATTGGGCGATTCCGGTTCATCATATACATTTAAACACGCCCCTCATTTGGTGATTCCGGCTATCATATACCTTCAACACGCCAGACCAGTGGGGTTCATCGTNTCATATACATTTAAACACGCCCCTCATTTGGTGATTCCGGCTATCATATACCTTCAACACGCCAGACCAGTGGGGTTCATCGTATATCTTAAACACGCCCCCCGGTTGGGCGATTCCGGCTCATCATAGATATTTAAACACGACCCTCATTTGGCGATTTCGGCTATCATATACCTTCAACACGCCAGACCAGTGGGGTTCATCATATATTTTAAACACCCCCCCATTGGGCGCTTCCGGTTCATCATATATATATATATATATATATTTATTTATTTATTTTAAACACGCCCCGCATTTGGTGATTCCGGCGATCATATACCTTAAACACCACCCCTGATGGGGCGATTCCGTTTCATCATATAAATTTAAACACACCCCTCATTTGGCAATGCCGGCTCTCATATACCTTAAACACGCCCCCCGATTGGGCGATTCCGGTTCGTCATATGTATATATATATATTTATTTAAACACGCCCCTCATTTGGCGATTCCGGCTATCATATACCTTCAACACCCCCCCATGGGGCGCCTCCGGTTCATCATATATATTTAAACACGCCACTCATTTGGCGATTCCGGCGATCATATACCTTAAACACGCCCCCCCCATGGGGCGATTCCGGTCTATCATACATATTTAAACACGCCCCTCATTTGGCGATTCCGGCTATCATATACCTGAAACACGACCCCCGATTGGGCGATTCCGGTTCATGATATATATTTAAACACGCCCCTCATTTGGCGATTCCGGCTATCATATACCTTCAACACGCCAGACCAGTGGGGTTCATCATATACCTTGAACACGCCCCCCGATTGGGCGCTTCCGGTTTATCATATATATATATATATATATAAATATAAAAATAAATATTTAAACACGCCCCTCATTCGGCGATTCCGGCTATCATATACCTTCAACACGCCAGACCAGTGGGGTTCATCATATATTTTAAACACCCCCCCATTGGGCGCTTCCGGTTCATCATATATATATAAATATTTAAACACGCCCCTCATTTGGCGATTCCGGCTATCATATACCTTAAACACGCCTCCCCATGGGGCGATTCCGGTTTATCATACATATTTAAACACGCCCCTTATTTGGCGATTCCGGCTATCATATACCTTAGACACGCCCCCCGATTGGGCGATTCCGGTTCATAACATATCTTAAACACTGCCCCCCACATTTGGCGATTCCGGCTATCATATACCTTCAACACGCCAGACCAGTGGGGTTCATCATATACCTTGAACACGCCCCCCGATTGGGCGCTTCCGGTTCATCATATATACATATGTATATATATATATATTGATATTTAAACACGCCCCTCATTTGGCGATTCCGGCTATCATATACCCAAAACACGCCCCCTGATTGGGCGACTCCGGTTCATCATATATATTTAAACACGCCCCTAAGTTGGCGATTCCGGCTATCATATACCTTAAACACGCCCCCCGATTGGGCGATTCCGGTTCATCATATATATTTAAACACGCCCCTCATTTGGCGATTCCGGCTATCATATACCTTCAACACGCCAGACNCTATCATATACCTTAAACACGCCCCCCGATTGGGCGATTCCGGTTCATCATATATATTTAAACACGCCCCTCATTTGGCGATTCCGGCTATCATATACCTTCAACACGCCAGACCAGTGAGTTCATCATATATTTTAAACACCCCCCCATGGGGCGCTTCCATTTCATCATATATATTTAAACGCGCCACTCATTTGGGTACATTCCGGCTATCATATACCTTAAACACGCCCCCCCATGGGGCGATTCCGGTTTATCATCCATATTTAAACACGCCCCTCATTTGGCGATTCCGGCTATCATATACCTTAAACATGCCCACCCATGGGGCGATTCCGGTTTATCATACATATTTAAACACGCCCCTCATTTGGCGATTCCGGCTATCATATACTTTCAACACGCCAGACCAGGGGGGTTCGTCATATATCTTAAACGCGCCTCTGGATTGGGCGATTCCGGTTCATCATTTTCATTTAAACACGCCCCTCGCTTGGCGACTCCGTCTTTATTTTAGGGCTATCCGGTTTATCACACATATCTAAACACGCACCTCATTTGGCGACTCCGGCTATCATATACCTTAAACACGCGCCCCGATTGGGCGATTCCGGTTCATCATATACATTTAAACACGCCCCTCATTTGGTGATTCCGGCTATCATATACCTTCAACACGCCAGACCAGTAAGGTTCATCGTATATCTTAAACACGCCCCCCGGTTGGGCGATTCCGGTTCATCATATATATTTAAACACGCCCCTCATTTCAGGCCCTGCCACTGGAAGAGCCTTCCGCGTATTGAGTTTGTACTCCAAAAGAGCCGTTTCCAAGCCCGGCCACTGGATGAGTGTTCCGCGTACTGAGTTTGTACTCCAAAAGACGTTTCTTGGGAGGTGTGACCTAAAAGGAGAAAAAAAGACACAGATAACGCAAAAAAAGACACAGATAACGCAAAAAAAAGACACTGATCACCCCCTTACCCCCGCGAAGATGATACTCGTGTGGTGGTGTGAGGACCACGAATTATAGCGAAACACATATGTGACAACTTTGCAGGCTGCTGTGGCAAGAAGGTGGAAGGAAACAACACGGTGCACCGACGACCCAATGAGAGCAACGGTGAGTGGCACAGACACCTGGCGGCCCTCTGCTCTCCTGCGATTCGCTCTTGGACCCAAAAGGGTCTTGTACTGAAAAAAACCCATGGTGACACACGAATTCAATGATGCGTGTGCGTGTTTGTGCTTGTGTGTACATACGCACACACACACATACATATATATATATAATTATATATATGTGCCCGATACCTGTAGGGACTATTCACCTGAATTTTTAATAGCATAGCTAAAATTAAGGTTCAACGTGACATCTGGATTTAAGCTTATTGAACAATATCATGCAGAAAAATTTGTGTGTCCGTTATAGTTTATCGCAATTATATGATAAATAATAAAGGATAATAATAAGTCATGATACTGCTCGTACAGATACATGCAATGAGAAACATGGACGGATAGTTCCAACATGCCATATGGATGTTGGCAACCTATCAAGCAGTTGCATACACGTGCATCATCATGCATGGTATCATGTCATATCTCGGCACGAGTGTGCAAGACATATATCAGCGGAAACACACTTGCGATGCTTTCCTACTGAAACAACCTCAGTCTTTCAGTCCTGGTATACTTAGTGTTTTTCTATTTAACACAATCGTATCTCGTGTCTCGGCATGTGTGTGCAATACACATGTCAATGGAAATACGTCTCCAATGTTTTCCTATTGAAACCACTGCGTTGTTTCGGTCAGCAGATATTTGGTGCTGTCATACACGGTCGCATCTCGTACCTCGGCACGGATGTGCCATACACATGTCAATGGAGATACATCTCCGATGTTTTCCTATTGACGCCATTTCATTGTTTCGGTCCACGGATAGTTGATGCTATCATATACGGTCGTATCTCGTACCTCGGCACCAGTGCTACCTACTTCCTCCTACTAGGCACACTTCCTTCTGCATATTAAATATTTACTGACTACCTAGTACCCTTCTGCTTGTAATAAGTGCCGACCTGCAACCTACTGGGTATGTACAACCCCTACTAGGTATCTAGCTACTACCTACTATTACTAGGTATGCACTTACTACCTACTACTTACGAGGTTGGTAATTATTGCCATCAGGTACCTACCTACTACTTACTGGGTAATTACTACCCCTAGGTACCTACCTACTAACTACTAGGTACTTCCTTCCTACCTAGTAGATACCTACTACCTACTAAGTACTTACCTACTACCTAGTCAATACTACCTCCCTGCTCGATACATACCTGCTGCTTACTTACAGGTATTTACTTTTTAGCTACTTACCCACTGTCTACTAGGTACCTTCCGAGGTACCAACAGGTAGGCACCTAGTGGGTAGGAGGTAGGTGCCTTGTAGTAAGTAAGTACCTGGCAGAAGAAGGTACCCGGTAGGTAGTTAAAATCTACTAGGTAGTGAGTCAATACTTAGTAGGTAGGTGGGTAATAGCCAAGTACCTAGTAGGCAGTTGTAAGAGCTAGTAGGTAGTAGATAGGTAGGTCGTAGGTACTTAGTAGGTTGCAAGTACTTAGTAGGTAATACGGATGAGGTAGGTACCTAGTAGGTGGTAAGCAGGTACCTAGGAGGTAGAAGGTAATAGGTACCTAGCAGGTAGGTGCCCAGTAGGTAGTAGGTAGGTACCTGCTAGGTAGTAAGTAGTGAGTAGGTAGGTACCTAGTAGGTAGTAATTACTTAGTAGGTACTAGGTAGGTATAGCAGGTAGTAGGTACAGTAGATACGCACTTAGTAAAGGGTTAGGTAGCTACATAGTAGGTAGTAGGTAAGTACCTAGTAGGTAGTATGAAAGTATCAAGTAGTTCGCATTTGGTGAATACTCAGTAGGTAGTAAGTACCTAGTGTAGTAGGTAGGTACCTAGTATGTCGTAAGTACTTACTAGGTAATAGGTAGTAGGTACAAGAAGTAGGCAGGTACGAAGCATGTCGTAGGGTCGGTAGCTAGTTGGTTGTAGGTAGGTACCTAGTAGGTAGTAAGTACCTAGTGNTCGTAGGGTCGGTAGCTAGTTGGTTGTAGGTAGGTACCTAGTAGGTAGTAAGTACCTAGTGGGTTAGGGTAAGTACCTGGCAGGGAGTAAGTACCTAGAAAATACTAGGTATGTACCTACCTAGTAGCGGTAAATACGTTCGTAGTAGGTAGTAGGTACCCGGTGGGTAGTATGTGCATAGTAGGTAGTTGGTATTTCCTAGTAGGTAGTGAGTGAGTACCTAGTAGGCAGTAGGTAGTAGGTACCTGGCAGGTAGTAAAAAGGTACCTAGTAGGTGGAAGGTACATAGTAGGCAGGTACTTAGTAGGTAGTAAGTGCCCAGTAAGTAGTATGTAGGTACCTAGAAGTAGTAGGTGCGTAACTAGTGGGTAATAGGTTAATACTTGTGAGTATTAGGTAGTAAGTATCTAAGTATCTAGTAGGTAGTAGGAAGGTAGGTAGCAGGTACCGAGCAGTTGGTAGGAAATACCTAGTAGGTGGTAAATATCCAGTAGGTTGTAGGTGGTACCTTAGTCAGTAAGTGCCGAGTAGGTAGTAAGTACCCAGTGGGTAGTTTGTAGTGGGTAGTAAGTAGCTTGTCGGGAGTAAGGAGGTACCTAGTAGGTTAGTAGGCAGTAAGTAAGTACCAACTAAACTATGTAGCAAGTACTGGATGCAGGTAGTAGGTGGGCGAAGTATATTGTAGATAGTAGGTACCTAGTATAAGTAGAAATTAGCCAGTAGGTTGTAGGCAAGTACCTAGGAGGTAGTAGGTAGGTAGTGTGTAGTTGCTACATAGTGGGTAGGTACCTGGTAGGTCATAAGTAAGTGCCTAGTAGGTAGTAGGTTGTAGGTACCTCGTAAGTGGTCAATCAGTACTTAGTTCATACGGAGGAACCTATGGTAGGTAGTGAGTAAATTACTAGCTAGTACCAAGTAGGTTCCTTGTAAATAGTAAGTAAGTCGCTAGTAGGTAGTAAGTAGTCGGTACCTAATCGGTAGCAAGTACCAGTAAATAGAAGCAGGTAAGTATTTAGGGTAAGTGCTTAGGAGGTAGCTGGTAGGTACCTGGAAGGTAGCAATAAGTACTTTGCAGGTAGTAGGTAGGTACCTAGATGGTAGGAGGTAGGTGCTTAGGAAAGTACCAAGCGCCTGGTGCCTGGTAGGTGGTAGGGCTGTGTACCTCGTACGCAGTAACTACCTAGCAGGCAGGTCGGCAGAGGTAGTAGGTACCTAGCAGTAAGAAAACTTCAACGACAGGAGGGGGGGGGATGGGGGAAGGAAGGAAGTGGAGAGGGTCTGGGGAGGCGG
>BGNK01000450.1:204515-242030 GCA_003297005.1 Symbiodinium sp. clade A Y106
GTAGAGGAAGGAGCATGAGAAAGTGTCTGCTGGGGATGGGTGCTGGGGATGGGAGGGAGGAGGGGGAGGGGGAGAGTAGGGAGAGGGGGGTGGAGGGAGGGTGAGGGAGAGGTCAAGTATTTTTAATCGGCTGATTGGTTCCGTAACTTCAAGGACAGCCGATTTTAATTATTTCTATTATTTTTTTGTGCTTCAAAATAATTAAAACAAATAAAGTCACTTTCTACCTAAGTGGCCAAGGTAGGATTCACAGGATTTTAAGTAATAGAAATAATTGAAATAAAAGAAATAATAGACATAATTAAAATCAACTGATTCTAATTATTTTAGTTATCTTCGGTTCAAAATAAAAGAAATAATAAAAATAATCAAAATCAACCGATTTTAATTATTTTAATTATTTCAATTATTTCTAGTATGTCTATTAGTTGAAATAGTGTGGATCTTGGTTCCATAGCTTTAAGGACAGCCGATTCTAATTATTTCTATTATTCTCTTTATTTGTGATTCAAAATATTAAAATAATTAAAATGACTTTCCTCCTAAGTGGCCAAGGTAGGATTCACAGGATTTTGAATAATAGAAATAATAGAAATAATTAACATCAACCTATTTTAATTATTTTCGGTTCAATTTTTTGAGAAATAATAGAAATAATTAGAATCAGCCGATTTTAATTATTTTAACTATTTCGATTATTTCTATTATTTCTATTAATTGAAATAGTGTGGATTTTGGTTCCACAGCTTTAAGGACAGCCGATTTTAATTATTTCTATTATTTTTTATTTGTGCTTCAAAATAAACTAAAATAATTAAAATCACTTTCCTCCTAAGTGGCCAAGGTAGGATTCACAGGATTATAAGTAATAGAAACAATTGAAATAATAGAAACAATAGAAATAATTAAAATCAACCGATTTTAATTATCTTTATTATTTTAAGTTCAAAATAATAGAAGTAATAGAAATAAATAGAATCAACCGATTTTAATTATTTTAATTATTTCTAGTATTTCTATTATTCAATATAATATAAGTTTTGGTTCCATAGCTTTAAGGACAGCCTATTTTATTTATTTTTATTATTTCTTTATTTGAGCCTGAAAATACTTAAGATAATTAAAATAAGGGTTTTTTTTTAAGCGCCTCTTTTCCAACTCGCGAGTGCTCGTCGAAAATCCCAAGGGGGGAAGGCAAGGCAGCCGCATTGGGCCACCGATAGCACACATCCCTATGCTCTCATACTCACGACTCGTCCATGCCACTTTCGCGAACCCCATCTTCTCCCGCATCCCAAGTCAGCGGAGCTCTCCTCTTTCTACCACCATTGCCCTCATCGCCCGGTCCCTCATGGGCCCCTGTCGCTGCCTGGACACGGGCACTCGGTTCGTCTTCTCCATCCGCTTGTTGCTGCGCCAAGAAGACCACGAACATCTCCTCACCCACCTGTTGAATGACCGCCGTGTCTGAGATCCTGCGTTGTCTCCACTCACTGTACAGGTCCTGCACCTCCAAGTCCGTATGGATAGGGCCGCTCTCCCCTGCTGGTCGCCGCAGGTGGGTCACCTGCTCCTGCTGACCCGGTGCTTCCGGGCTACCTTCTTCACGCAGTTCCAATTGGAGGTGGATGGGATGGTTGCGTGCCAGAGGCAACCACGTCGTCGCCTCCGCCCGCTGTGCTCCTTGACGAGCAGCCACGTTGAGCCGCAGCCGCAGCGGCGGGTCCGACCCAGCTGTCTGGTACACCCAGGTTTCCCAGTCGCGATAGACCGCAGCCTGGTGTTCCCGGAACAAGGCTTCGTCCAGTCTGCTCTGGTTCGCGAGTTCGCGATCCCTGGCGTCCTCTTGTGCACTGCGTTCCGCCTGTTCCGCAGATCGTAGACTGCGCGCCTCATCCTCATCCTCCAGCAAAGTGTCCAGGTCGACAATCTGCTCATGTTGCACCCCAGCAGTGGTTCCATTCGTGTCCCACTGACTCTGCTGCGTCACTTCCAGCTCCACAGGGCATGCCTGCGTGCTGGTGGAGGCGGCCACAGGCTCCGAAGCCCCGCGCCCTGGTAGCTGCATCCAGACCGTTGCATCATCTTCCTCGACCGTGACCTCCACATCCGGGGCAAGGTGAGGATGATTGTAGACTAATTGACAGCATTCCACCCAGAGCATGGCAGTCACACGGAGCAGACCCATCATGATCGCAATCAGGTCTGTCGAAGGGATATCCCGAAGTTCCCACAGGCGGTCCTCATGCCCCTGCAGTGGCAAGACTCGGGATATGTCCTCATCTTCAGAGCCTCGTAGGCCTAGAAGGCGCAACCACCATAGCGTTGCGTCATTAACATCCATGGGCCTGTCCCGCTCCTCTGGCCGGCGGGCAGGCCGCCGTTCCAGCGGGCGCCGCCTTCTCCCCTCCTCCGTACAACGCCTGGGCCCCCGTCGTTGAAGTGAAGGTCTCTCCCCATCCCCGGCGGTAGGTCTCGTGCTCCGGCTGCGTTCTGGTAGGCGAGGTTCAGCTGCATCAGAGGGTCTGGAGCTGCCCGATCCCGAGGCTGCCGTAGGTCGTCTTTTCGGCTCAACGGTTCTCTGGTCAGGCTTTTCCATGAGGCTTGTCTCATCCTGGCCCCGGCGGGGGCTTCGCGAGCGACTTCTCTGGCGAGTTTGGTGCCTCGTCGTTGCAGTCGCCCATTCCCTCCACACTCTGCAGTCTGGTTCCGACACCGTGCATCTCCCTCTGAGGTCCATAACTCTGTCAGTTTCCCAACCCGCTTCCTCTTCCATCACGTCAACGTACTGTAGCCAGAGCTCCTGCTCCAGCCAGACCATGACGTCCCGGTGGTGAGGATCCGCCTCATCTTCCCGGTCACAGTCCGCCTCAATGGGCAGGTCGAGGTTCAGTAGGAAGGTTTCAAGCATGATGTCATAGTCTTCCTCGTGTCTGTCCCATGACAACATCTGCAGCACTGTGGCCACCACAACCCTGTCAGCCCCCTGTTGTTCCATGTACTGAATCACCTTTTTGCCTAGCTCGAAGAAATCCTCTGGCACCGCCGGTTCGGGTGCGGTTGAGCTCGGCATTGCTTGGGTCAGGATCGGTAGGAGGAGGGTCTGGAAGAGGAGTGCCTCGTCTCCTGCTGGTCCCTCAGCTCCCTCAGGCGGCAGGTCAAGGTAGGCCTCCCGTGGGAGGCGTCCCCACGTGTCCTGAACAAACTGCGCCACCACAGGGCCATGGCAGCGTCGGATCTCAGCCACCGAAAGAGCACCCGTTCTCCAGTTGGTCCAGAGGCTACGGTAGTCCGTTTCCGAGAGCCCCAATCTACCCAATCCATGAGGGGCTGGGTTCGGCAGTGCTAGGCCTCCCGTTGTGGGTCGTGCAACTGTGGTGGCAGGGCTGGCATTGTGTTCCAGCACCGTCATCGTCATGTGAACTTCTGCTCCATCCGTCTCGTTGAGGGGAACCATCACACTGGCACTCGTCCTCGGCGCATCCATGGAGCTCGAGCTGACTTCCACCCTCACCATTCGCCGTTTGGGTGTCCTCTCAGCTTCCTCCACTTCACTGGTGTGGACTGGCGAGGGCGTGTTCTCCGGCAGGGGCCTGCTGAAGAGCATAACCGTCGGTGGATCCACAGTGAGCGGCCTGCCTTGGTGCTCGGAGGACCCTTCGTGGCACGCCACAAAGGCGCACACCCGGTCCCATACCACTAGCGTCCAAGCATGCTCCGGTGTATCCCTGTCCAGGACACACGGCTCTTCCTCAGAGCTCCGCATGGCAACCAGGAGTGCGGTGAGGTCAGCCGGCCTACCACCCATGTGGCCCAAGAAGTAGCCTCGCGCTTGATCGGTGGCACGGTGGTCAAGCCAGCGGAGCAGCTGTCCAGCTGCCAGCCCTCGTCTGTCCTTGGCCATAACTTCAAGGGTCTGCGCCAACTCACGAAGTAGCCCGGTCCACTCTTGTTCCCCTGCTGTTGCCTCCCGGGTTGAGGCTTGCATCATGGTTTTAAGGGTTTAGGGTTTAGGGTTTGCCGTAAAAAGGTGCATAAGCGGAAGTATCTTGCGACAGTGTAATTTCGAGTGCGTCGTCTTTTGACGATTGGCCGTTGGAGCCTGGTTGTGGATGGCTCTTGCTTTTAACTCTCCCACCCCACGCCGTGTAGGGCGGCCGGACCACCCAAACCTATTCCTTTTGGGGTTTAGCACCTAAACTCATTCCAAGCTTCTCTTTATTTCTTCCAGGGGGGGGAGGGGGGGCAGGGGGGTAGGGNTGGGGCGCGGTGGTGGGCAAAAAGGCGAATCGCCAAATGGACCGGCCTAAACCCTAGGTCCTTGAATTCTGCTCGCTGGAGGCCCCAGGCCCCCGCTCTGAGTGTAATCACTTTACGAGGGACCAGTACTGGTCCCGAGGAGAACCTGCTCCGGTACCGGGCCTGACGTGGGTGCGACCGTCCCCATGGCTGTGGAGAGGCGGGCGGGGGTATTGGGTCGCTCTGCGCCATCGAGGTCGAGGCGCTTAAGCGCCGCCCACCCACGCAGGTGGGCGGCCTAGGCCTTGAGTTTAGGGTTTAGGGTTTTGGGTTTTGGGTTTAGGGTTTAGGGTGTAGGGTTAAGGGGTTTAGGGTTTAAATAATAGAAACGATCGAAATAATTAAAATCAACCGATTTTAGTTATTTTCGTTATTTCAACTATTTCTATTATTTCTATTATTTGAAAGAGTGTGGATCTTGGTTCCATAGCTTTAAGGACAGCTGATTTTAATTATTTCTATTGTTTTCTTTATTTGGGCCTCAAAATAATTAAAATAATTCAAATCAATCAAAATATTCTAATTTTTTAATGATTTTAATTATTGCACTGTAGAAGCAAGGAAACTTCCTTCCTTCCTTCCAAAGGGGTCGGACCCGCGCCAACGCGCCCCCTCCCGCTTTGGGGTTCCTTGGAGTGATTTTCACCCCCGTCGGCTAGTGTGAGAGGGAGCGTGCGTCTTTCTTTCTTTTGCCAGGGCTAGGGTGAAGGGGTTTCCCCGTTCACCGCGCGCTTTAAAAACTTGGTACACTTCTGGATTTGTGCGTGTCTGTCTCTCTCTCTCTCTCGCTCCCTGTGGCTCTGTGAAGCTATGTGAAGCTACACCCCAAGAAAGTGAGGCACCGTTTCCTCTTCACGAGTGTGCAATGCAGTTGCAGGGGCTGTACACGCTCTAACTGTCAACTCAGTGCAAAGAGGAACCTTGCACTTCGTCACACGCATCTGCTGGCAGATTTTGTTGTCCTCAGGACAACGAACCATGCATGAAATGCACCCGGGTATGGGCACAGCAGGTCTGCGACACGTATTCGCTTTTTGATGGAGGGTGAAACACACGCTTCGAAGCCTACCTAGCTAGAGAAATTGCTGAGAATAGGAGCCAAGGTGATTCCATGCAAGCAAATCGTGAAGCCTGTATACTTCTGACCGATAACTTCACACGACACTTTGCTCCTGCTCAGGCATTCGTGCTCCGAAGGCTGCGCTCATGCAAGCAACGCGCCGGCTCTGGCACTGAAATCCTGAGTTGCAACAGGTCAGAAGGTTATCTAGAACAACGACCTAATCGCAAAAGCTACCCAGGCTGAGCCGCGCACGTAGTATATCAAACACTCGCCTCCGAAGACACCACACTGCTCCAGTGTCTTATCCTTGGTTTAAGACATAGTCTAACAGCTCTCGTTCTCGCGGCGTCGGAGCCAGAACACTCGGCACCGCACTCTTCCAACGACCTCCTCTGGGTGAAAGCGGTTTACGCACACCGACAAGTCACTGATGGACCCACCTCCGGTGTTGCAATGACGGCTTTTGTTCATCCAGAATTTCCGCCAAAGAGGCCAAGGAACCATGGCGGTCGACAATCCGATCAACTATGAAAGAGATCTTTGTGGAAGGGCTGCAGTCGAGCTTGAACTCGAGCAAGTTGCAGACCTTAACTGTGCGCAAGACTGGCAAGAAATCACCGGCTGGGTGAAAGATGGTCCCGACATCTACAGTAGAAGGAATGCTCGGGAATAGGTCCTGTCAGATAGGACTACATGGCAGATGTGAAGTACATGATAGTAGATTTGAGCTTTCCACATGATGCCACAGTCCAAGGCCCCGGGCTGGTGCAGCTAGCCTTGCAAGGTTTTCTGCGGCGTCGCTACTGTACCGTGCAGCATTCCAAATTCGCGATGCCCAGCATGGCATGTCGCGCCAAGCAGCTTCACCGTCGCCACCACCTTCCGCTCATCAACTCTTGACTTCGGCTCCGGGTGCTTCCCCTCCCACTGCGACCTGCCCGATGCTTGCATCGGCCGCATGGACCAAATCGGGCCGAGAAGGTCACAGTACGGCCTGGTTTGCTTCTCCTCCTTCTTTCCCGGCTTCTTGCCCATAGCACCTCGAATCTTACCCTTTGACTTCTGCATTGCAGAGCCACAGGTGCAGAGCTTCGGGAGTTCACTTCTGCACTCTGTTGGTTGATACGGCAGGGTGCCGGCGCTATGTTCCTAAAGTACCATGTCCACTATGCCGGGGCATAGTACTGCCTGGTGCTTGAAGCAACATTGGAAGCTCTCACGGCAGCTCCGACGACTGCAAATGTGCACTTTTTGCTCTTGCTGGCCACAACTCAAATCATGATGCTGCGGGCTCAGGCGCCCTAAGGCGTGAGCCATCGCTACGTCGGCAAACTGATTGCTCCTATATCCAAACAGGAGTCTTAGAACGGTGCCGTCCTGCTGTGTGCCCTCCCCCTCGCACTGAACCGGAGGAGGCGGCTGCCAGACAGTCTGACATCTGCCAGAGTGCCACAGAGACACTGACATCATCAACCTTCGAGTGTGTCTAGCTCGACAACTAGGAAACAGGGACCACCAACAACTTTCTGATGTGAGTGCATCCGTGCAGCACCGCACCAGGACGTAAGAGTGCAATGGGAAATTCACATTCCAGATTCTTTGGCATGGAACATGAAGGATGGGCTCAGGGCTCTACTTCTGGAGTTCGCAGTCTTTGCTCCCTCATGTTCCATGCGAGTACCATACACAGATTCAACATCAAGGTTGATCGTGGAACAACCTTTACCTGATCAGCGCACACCGAGGGAAGGATCGAAGAAGACTGCCGCTGGTAATGCTCCAAGCGATTTTGAACTGTGCATTGTTGCTTGAGCTGATTTTGCCTTGCCTTTCGAGTTCAAGCTAGTGTGGCATAATTTGGCTCGATTTTGCCAAATATCCGGATCTTTGGCGGCAGGATCGCCATTTCAGCGTTTTCAGGGCCAAACACGCTCGAGGGTGGCGCCATGGTGGGCAGCCTTCCCTGAGCACAAGTCGAAAGAGCGCTGATGCCAGTGAACCGAAACACAACCATCAATCGAACGGCCTCGAAATGTGTCCATCTATCTCTTTCCCTTGCCCTGCATTGAAGCTGGCGCATGCTAGCAAGGCTCCAACTCAAGAGTTGCAGGAAGAGTCGACTGAAAGTAAACAACTCGCATCACACAAGCGCACCTTACCCTTTCCTTTGCCCTTCTTTCCTTTGTCTTTTCCTTTCCCTTTGCCCTTTCCCTTATCCTTTCCTTTGCCCTTTCCCTTGTCCTTTCCTTTGCCCTTTCCTTGGCCACGCACGTTGGGCACAATTGCAATGGCAAATGAGCACCACCTACATGCGAAAGAAACGTAAAGCACCAAGCGAAGTGCGGCCTTGACGCAGCAGGCTAGTGTCGAGAATTGGATCTTCTACTTGTATACTGTATACAGACATTGTTTAGTCAAGCCTCCGTCGCCCTTAAACTTTTTCGCCTTGGTGCATGCGAAGCACGAAACAAGATGACATAGCGCATGCTGGAAGCAGTCGGAGCAGCCAGACGAAAAGGTGACTGCCACATGTCTAGCTAATCAGTGAACCAGCTAAGACGGGCCAAATCATCTTCCGTGACTATATGACATCCGGGGCCAGTGCAGGTGGCTCGTCCACTTCATCATCGTCGTCATCGCCCTGTGGAATCATTGTCGAGTTGGAACTGCAATCGAAAAAAACTCACCAGCTCTCGATGTCCTCTTCTTCTTCCTCCTCCTCGTCATCATCCTGACAAAAGACGAGCACAGACTCGTCGGAACGGCAGCCCAAGCTCTCTGTGCTGCCCAGGCACATCGTCGTCACCCATCGGGGCCGCCTTAGCCTGCACAGGCTGCACAGGTCTTCTGGAGTTTGTTCTTCCGGCTTGGCATCGAACTACAAGCCGGTCCAAGCTAGCATTCTGCGCCTTGCCCTTGGCCTCAGCTTTGCCTCAGCAAACCGTGGCGGAGTCTTCGCGTCTGAAGCCGCAACTCCGTGTCTTGAGAGCCTAGCCCTGCGGCTTGACCACTGGGTCGTCCTCTGCGCCCTGGCTCAGCTTCTGTGCAGAGAAACCGAATCCAAGCGGAAGTTGCAGCATGTCGTGCCACCAATGGTCCAGAAGCACTTGCTTGCAAAACTATGGGGAGGAGACCTACCTTCAGCTGAGGAATGACGTCATTCATCTATCTTGTTCTCGGTTCAGCAGATGTCGGCTCCCGATCGTGCCATGTCATCTCACAGCGTTGCCTCTTCTTCCTCCTCCTCCATGTCGTCATCCTATTGCGACAGGCAAGGGGAACTCAATGGATCACACTGTGAATTGCAGCTGTTCGCATCATCTGACGACTGATTCCCCTAAACACAATACCATCCTCTGTCTCTAGATACCAGGTTTCGGCTGGCATTCACTTGCCTCGTCGTCTTCGGGAGTGGCCTGACCGACAGCCGAGACGAAGGAACACAGCACCTGTAGAGAAGAAAACAGACTTTGCACTGCGAGCCTTCGGCTCCGCCTTGGGCGATGCCTTCTTCGGCTCTGCCTTAGGGGAGGCCTTGGCTGCCGGCTTCACCACCTGGCACGACAGCTTAGCTTGCCGATCCCAGCGCTGCCGCCTCCCCCGCTGCCTTGTCAGACTCCTTGGGCTCCTCCTCTTCACCTTCCTCCCCTTCCAGGAGATCGTCGTCGTCGTCCTGCACAGCGCAGCTGTCTTCTTCTTAGGTCGTCTTCGGGTCATGGTCTGCTTGGTTTGTGCTGCGATCGTTTGCGACTTGAACCTGCTTAGCCATCTTCCACGGTTTCTGATGGCAGAGTCCCCACCTGGAGCAGCTAAGCCTTCCCCCAAGCCCCAAATCCATCCACACTTCTGAAACTGAAATCTCTCGTTGGCGCCTCCATTGAGGCAGCCTTGGCCTTCGCGGCCTCCTTGGGCGATGCTTTTGGGGCTGCCTTCGGAGAGCTCTTCGGTGCCGCCTGGCCAGCCCATCATGTCAACACTTCGAACTTCGAACACTCAAAAAAGAGCCGAGCTACACATTGACTATGATTCACGCATGTGCCCACCTTGGGCGAAGACTTGGGCTCTGCCTTCGCCTTTGGCGAGCCCTGGGCTTTGTGGAAGATGCCGCAAAAGTGTGTCCGTGTCAGCAAGAAAGCAAGACTTCTTTGACTGCCTGTGGTGCTGCAGGAGGAAGGTCATCCTGCAAGCCGGAGCCATGCGCGCTTCTTCAGCCCCCGAAAACCCGAATAAGTTTGAGTTTTCTGACGTCTCTCCGGCACCTGCCCTGTCCAACTAAAGCTTCGGGAGCGAGCCTCGTCGAGCTCATCTGCCTCGAAGTAACCCGTCAGGTGAACGGTGGCCTCGCCGGCCGGAAACTCCAGATCCAGAGACGAAGCATGATTGCGTGCAATTACGCACAAGAAGATTCATACTGCTCAGCTCCATGACCCAGGAGATCATGCCACGCGGAGCAGGCCTTGCCCTTGACTGCGATCTTCGCCTCTTTGGCATCAAGAAACAAGTCCAGGGCGCAGAACTCCTGGCGAGACTCGGAGGTGGGCCAGGTGGACAACATAACTTTCACTCACGAGGGAAACGCGCCTGCCCTCCCTCCTTGAGGCAGGCGACGGCATATGTCTGACCTCACGAAATTCGCTGCACTTCACCGGCTGGGAGGGAAGAGGAGAGAGATTTTCTAACCTCCGCAGCGCGTGTGCGAGCTTCTTCTCAAGCCGAGGGCTCTGAGTTGTGCAGCCCTGCATTGTAGGTGCCTGGGAGCTCCCGCGACCAGCAGGCCTAGAAGCCTGAGGCAACCTGAGGCACCTCGATTTCCGCCGCCCACAACACTGTCCTCAAGCATACAGCCAGCTTTGGCCCCCCACGAGGAAGTCGCTGCTCCATCATCTGGCACAGATCCTGCTCCATGAGTCCAAGCCGACCGCGGCTATCCATCACAGTGCAGTGCACCAGGTCACGACCAGTCGTGTCCGCGCAGTCTTTCCAATCACAGTTGCTGCAAACATTCTCGCAGATGAAGCAGAAACATCTGCTGTAGCGGGTTCCGAAGCATGCCAGGACGTACCCGACGCATCCAAGCGATCGCTTCTCGCAGACTTTGGTGGCCTCCTGCCGATGTCATGAGCAAGGCGGCCACCAGCGTCCCTGTTCTTCCCTTTCCCCCATGGCAATGGACCAGCACCCGGCTCCCGGAACGCAGGTACCTCTTCAAGGGAACTACCAGGCAAGACAAGTATGCCTGAGAGTTCCATGGAATCCACTTGTCACGAAGGTCGAAGTGCATCCACACCATTCCTTCAGCTTCAACACATGCGCCCATGCTCTGACAGCTCATTGATGCGAGCTCTGTTGACGAGAGCAGCGTCACCACGATGTCCACTCCATAGTGATGCCTCAGGCGTGACACGTCTGCGCTCAGGCTGCGGTAACAATTCCGGGTGCGGCGGCCTGGAGCATGAGACATTAAGATCTCACCGCCGCCGTTCAGCTGAAGAATGTCCGTCTGATACGGGATGGAATCTTCAGAGCTTGGTGAATATACCTTCTCCGACTTACATCCCAATATCCAGGTCCCGACGAGCAAGGCGACACCACTGAAAGCCACGGAATACAGCAGGACTGCACAGCACGTACAGAGAGCATCCGCGCAGGAATCTGCTAAGATGATGCCACATAGGGCGAAGAGCAGCGACATAACCGGCAGGAGAACAACGGGGTGTGTCCAACATCTTGGATCCGACGGCTCCACCTCCTGATACAAAGCCTGAGCACTTGTCATTACCAGTGTCTTTCTTGATCTGGATGAGATGTCGTCTTTCCGTAGGATATATCCAGCAAGCCGGGCTCATAGGTCTGGCACGGCCAGTTGGCAGAGCGATGGAGGTTTCTGAGCTGGAGCCCAGGCTCTACAAAGGTGACAACTTGCGTGCGAGGCCCACTCGTTGAGGCATGACTTTTTCACTTTGACCTACTGCTTCATAGCGACAGATGCATCGTGCTGAGTGTCGGGCCAGTCTGCTCCACGAGAACTTTTGAAGAGGCTCCGCTGGGAGTGTCTGGCGCTAAGCACGCCTGAACAGCTGCTCCGACTGTAGGGTGGTCTCAGCGGACGTTCAAAACCAGCAAGCTGTGCGATCAGCACCGTGTAAAATGAGTATCAACGACGTTCAATCTGCTTACCTTGTTAGTTTACAGCTGCTGAAGGCACTTTTTCAAAACGTTAAGTCGTTTAGCCAGTCGACCGTTCAATCATGGCTGCAAGTAAAACTTGAAAATGTCCGTTGGAGGCTGCATTCAAAGAACACTTCGCTGTGCAGCTCGCCCCAAGCAACATGAGCCTGGGACAGGTGAAGAAGTTCGCCTGCCTTTGTCTCAACCTGTGCAATGTCCAACGTCTTATGAAGCCATGTTCATATTCTTGGATGGCAAACTCAACTCAGCAAACTCGCAGCCTTCTTGGTCTCACCTGGAGCCACAATACAGCCCCAGAACATGTCCTTGGACAGAAAGGTAGTTTGAGCAAGGGATGTTGGCAAGTAGGGGTGCCGCACACAAGTGCAGCTAGGACACTTCAAGTGCCCAAAGAGCAAGATGATGGGGAGGTTGAGCCAGGACAAACGACTGCGCGGCCGAGCAAGCCTTTGAGATCTTGTTGCTACTACACTGGGCAACTGCTGCTACTCCTCTCAGATTCTGCACTCGAGAAGTTGCACACCCTGGCAGAGTCCAGCACCTTGCCAGACCTGAGGGCGAAAGGAGCATGCCGTCTGAATGTGTTTACAAGCTCATCTCACGAGTTCATTCACAAGCTTATCCCGTTGTGGCACTTGCCTACTCTTCGGGCAGCTTTGATGTGGGCATAACACAGCAAAGCCAACCCCCCGCCCATACATACTTCAGCGACAACAGGGGCCCGGACAGCTTGGCCCCACGCGACGAGCGAGCTTATCTTTTCCGAGCCAAATCGCCAGACATTCACGCAATACTACAGCAGGATGCATCCTCGAACAAGAATTGTGAACCGCCTGCTTGTTGCACTACAGTCCCAATAAACAAGCCCCACATGTGTGTCTGGACTGTCATTCGGTGCATATCGCGTCGAAGGAAGGGATGTCAGCATCAGGATCTACTGCTGGCGATAATGTGCGATGGCTGTCATGCGCACAAGCCTAAGCAAGCCAAACACATGCTGTTTAGGGATGCCCCAGGTAGTATTCCAACGAAAGTGCACAGTTTTCGTTCGGCCCCTGAAGCCTGCGTTGACCACCCCTTACATGGCTTACTGCAACAATCATCGATTGTGCGAGGTCGATGCTGAAGGTTGTTTCAATGACAGTGAGTCAACAAACGCAGCTTTTCTAAGAGGCAACGGCTGCAATGCGCAGAATGCGTTAACACGGGCCGTGCTTTGGGCTGCTTTCGCAATCGGAGCAGTCAGAACCCGGACCTACCCCGGCCACAGGTGGGCCTTGCAGGTAAGACTACGACACATTATCGGATTGTGAGACCGAAATATAAAGGCGTTTCTTTGACAGCCTACAAAATGCAATCTTTCCAACGATGTTCCACAGTCACACGATCGAAGCTGGCCAACAGCTCTTCTGCCTTCAAAATCTTCAAACAACAGCATGCTCCTCTCACGACCGGGTTCACTAGCCGGACTCCAGAAGTAGGTACCGATCACTCAGCGCAACGATACCCGGAAGGTTGCCAGTTGCCCTCTCGCTTGTCAAACGCTTGCAACAAACACGAATTGCACAAAAAGACGTACCTTAATCCTGGCATGCACATACGCACAGGTTCTGGAAGCCCATGTACAAACTCCGATTCGTACGCAGATCTGCTCGATTTCGTCCCGCCTCCGCGGTGCAGCTCTGCCGCATCAATGGTTTTCGCAAGGCCTCTTCTTTAGAGCAACCAGAATGGGACGGGCTGGGAAGCGCTCACGGTTGAAGCACAAGTAAGGAAGAGTCTGCAGTTGGGGACAGCTCTGGCATCCGTCCGTAAGGGATGCTTCGCTTATGCTTGCCAGGATGCAGGTCGAGCCACAGACGACTGGAATGCTTTCCGTTTTACGATTAGCTGTCAAAGGCTCTGCTGTTGCGTGTCACTTTGGCTTTCTTGCAAGCAGAGATTGTACGTGCTACAGACTCTAAACTCTGCAGTTGAACTCTGGAGTGAAACAATCCGAGTGACCCAAGGGGCTTAAGTGGGTCCCCAAACCAGTATTGTCTCGTATCCGAAGGCCTCTCCTACCAGAACTTCTTGATCGTTGACCTGAAGGTTTCGCTCACGGCCCAACCCCTAAACCCCCCTAAAACCTGAAACGGTGCTCCGTTCGCTCAAGCCATGACTTAAACGTCATGGCCTGCTCTCGCCAAACTAAATCTGAGACTGTTAGTATGATGTACTACAATTTACTATAATGTACTATGATGTACTACAATGTACTACAATTTACTATAATAGTGACGACTGACGACCAAAGACAGCACATCGTTGCAAGCCCAAGTGGCTGTTACACGGTCAAGCAGAAGTCCCGTCTCGACCACTTGCAAACGGCGCTGCAGAGCCCTCTCCTTGATCAGAAAGTCACTTGCGAACCCGGGGCACAAAATGCGCATAGACTATGCAAAGGATGAGAAGCATACTGCACGGCCCTATTCTTTGTGCAGGACATGATCGGCCACGGTGGGCGAGCGTATGTATCGGTGCACCGAAATGTCGAAGACGGAAGACAACTGTCTGGTTCTTAGTAGGGAATGGGGGAATGGATTATTCAGACTATTATTGGGGATTATATACGGACTACTATAGGGATTCCCCCATTCCCTACTAAGACGAAGGTCCCCCGGTAGGTCCTGCGGAAGCAGTGCTGCGAGGCGAAGCACCGCACGGAGAAGTGCTGGCCGCCGCCTGGACGGCTTCTGATTATGATTACTAGTATTACTAGTAGTATTACTATGAGTATTAATAGTATTACTAGTAGTATTACTATTATTATTAATATTACTAGTAGTATTACTACTACTATTTTTGTATTACTGTTGATATTAGTAGTATTACCATTACTAGTATTTTTACTACTTTTATTCGGATTGTTATATTTATTGCTTCTTTCTTCTACGTTGAATCCTCAGGGCTGGAGTCCTTACGGTTCACCCGGCATTGAACGAAATCGTCACCTGTCCCAGTCTGGTGTCGGCTTTCAGCCCTCAAGGTGGGTGGCATAGTCATCCAGGAGAAAGTTGCTGGCAGAGATGTATGCTTTCGTCTCGGACGGGAACTGGTTCTGGGGTGCGAAGCATACCGGTTCTAAGTGTTGCTGGTTGCTTCTATTGGTTGATTTTGTTGTCTCGTTCGGGCTGCGTCGAAGTTTTGTTCACGCTTGTCAAACTGCATGACTGAAAGCAGAGGCTGTTACTAAGATAAATACCCTTTGAACTCTAGGTTGGGTAGCAACTCCGGCTTTATATGCCTGCGCCGCTTCAGCCATCCTCGTGCCATTTGGTTTCTTGCGCTACATCCTAGTGACGTAGTCGCTCCCGGGTCTTGCCGCAAGAAAGCTACTTCCTCGATCATTCCTGATGGGTCTTTCCTTCTATCGCATCGAACTCCAGCATGTTTTGACGCTCCGGATGCTCGTGCGGCTACCTGAGCATAGTAAACAATCCTTCCTTATGAGACGAGCCAGAGGGAAAGGGCAACCTGGTCTTCTTTCCGGTCGGTGGTCTTCTTGCGCACCATACTCCGACTTTGCTCTTCTCCGGCAGTGCAGCACTGAACGTTATGTAGGTGAGGGTCGGCGAGAAGAGTAGCCAGAGAGACAGGACAGAGCAGAGCAGAATGGTGGACTTTCTATCCGAAGCCTTCGTCGATTCATCGAACAAAGTCTATTTTGCTGAGTTCAAACACCATAGGTCCTCTTGGGTAGAAGCGGAAAAATCAAATCCTTGAACCTTGCCAGCTTCAACTCCCTCGCCGTGGCGCGCCTGGTCAGCAGCTGCAGCCGTACGTCGCTGAAGACCTGAAAGCTGTAGATATGGAAGTGGCTGTTGTTGACAACCGAGACCTCGATTCCAAGCACAACCCAAAGCCAGAGAAGTCGGCCGGAGACTCCAACAGCTCTACGAAGTGCTTCAGCTGCTCCTGACAGTCGCATCGACTGGTCCAAAACGGCCTAAAACTGCTGAATGCAAGAATTCTCCGAGGCCTCAATCTCCTCTGTTCGCTGCATGGTAGCAAGCCTGCTTGGAAGTTAGAAATGGCGAGTAAGAGGGTGCTGTCCATCACTATTCTGAGCGCCAACCTCGCCAAGCTTATGCAGTCCTTCAGAAAAAGTTGACTATGCCTGGCCCTTGAGGCGTGCCAACCTCGTGGCCAACTGTGCAGCGAGCTCGTACCTCTGACAGCGACATCCCTGGAATGCATGTTAAGAACCCTGATTTGTTTGCACGGCGCTATTGCTGCAACCGCCGACCCGTCGCATTCAACACGGATCAAGGGCTCTTTCAGTCGCAGCGACATCCGGAAGACTTGGGCCCGCACCAGTTCATCCAGAAGCTAAGCGCCAGCGAGCTGACTGGGCAACACCTTCTTGGGTCAAGGACAGAACCGGATGGAGTAGAGTCGGTTCAAAGGCTGCTTGGGCGGTCATGAACATGCAACTACGCCAGCCGGGTGCGGCCGGGTCCCTGACAGCCACGACTTCATCAGAATCATCCTGACGGCCAGCAGTAGCTAGCCAATTTCGCCGGCAGCTTGTGACAGGAAGCTAGAAAAACACGAACACTGAAGGGCGTACGGAAAGCTTGCCGAAGCGACTTGGCCGCTCGACTCTGCACGGAGCTGAGCCTCACCACAGCACAACACGATGTCCATCACGCGCATCTTCCCCAGAGCCGGAACTGCAAACCCAAGAATCTGAATCGTCTGGGCTTGGCACACGAAACTTTTGAGTCTCTGGACCAGTCAGCAGACCACGATTCAGAACCTCCGAAAGGCCCGGGTTTGCGTTGTGCGGAATCTTCTATGCGTGCCTGCCGTTTGAAGCTCTGTATCTAGTTGGTTCGCTGCCATTCAGCCTACACCTTGCTTCTTCTGAGAGCTTTCTGCAAGGCAACGCGCCTGCACGAGGTTTCGTGCAAAGGGCGGGTCCTTCCAGGAAGACTGGGAGTTATATATAGAGAGAGAGAGTGATAGGTTGCGAACAAGCTCATCATACTCTCTGACCGTTTCAGCCTCAAAATGACCCTGCTTGTCCATGCAAACTCAACAACCCTCCGGCAATGTGAACAGGGATAAATGTTTTCGCGTCGGTCCAGCCTCTATGGTTTCAAGCGTCTTAGCAGCTGTGGCCTTGAGGTCATATCGAAGGTTACCCTTCTGATACTTGCTACGAACAGCCTGCAGCTTCGGCGCCTCCCTCATGAAGGCAAAATTGAGCGCACGACGAAGAATCGCTTGGCATCTACACCTCTGCATAATTCGGGGCCAGCACACCCTGGAAGATGAACGCTTGATCATAGCTCTTTGTTGATACAACATGAGTTTTACTTGATTCTTGTTGCGACAAGTCACACGCTAAGGCCCCGGACGTTTGCACATCAACCGGATGATCAGCTCACCTCTACCTGGGTCTGCCAACTTTGCTCCGTCTAGGTCTCCGAGTCCGACTCGGAAGCAGGCGCGTGAGTAGACTTTGCTGCTTTTTCATGAGGTCGAAGAGTCTTTCGCACATATGGCCGACCAAATCGTCACCTGCGCTCCGCTTTGCTCTGCTTTGGACTCGATGTTGCTTTACTGCCTTTTCTCAGCGTCTCCGCGGTAGACGCCAACTGCGCCATAAAACGTAACGCCGTGGAGGCCACCTCTTCCCAGGGCTCTTTGGCAGGTAAATTCGTTGATGGAAATGCAGGCCGCCGGCCTCCTCCTCCTCACGCAACAAAGCCTGGCTCAGATGTATCTAAGCACCAAGAACGAAGTTGCAACTCGATGCAGCCAGATTTGAGTGCAAACCAAGCCGGCAAATACTAAGATGGAAGGCAGCATCAAGGCCCCCAAGTAGGGAGTGTGCCTTCTCTGCCGCTTCGAAAAATTTGCCTCGGACCTGCTTGGAAGGCGATGTGCCGCGGAACACAAAACGACCACTGCGTACCACTGCACTGTTCCCCGGCCTCGGGTTCCACCACTCGCGCAGGGCACCTGCAATATGCGCTTGACCGCCAGAGCACCAGAGGGCATGTCCCCAGAGACTGCACTACCCCCTAACTAAGGAACATACCTTATTAGGGATCCCACTATACTTAGGGTATAATCCTTAATTAAGGGATATTGGGCTCTCTGGGTCCCTCCAAGGCGGCAGCTTGTCCAAGAGTGTATCAGCCCAACCTCAAAGGAGTGAAGCGGATTACGGACTGCCTGTTTCCATGGCGGAGCACAATCCAAGCTGAACTCGACTCTGCGGGCCGAACCAAGGCATTTCAGCAAGACTTCTCTGCTGCGTTCCTGCATGATGGCAATGACAAGACAGAAGCATCAATTTAAGGATTGCGCCACTGCTACTGCTACTTCAAGAGGCACCCACCTTTCTCGTTTACCCGAGCATGCTTACCAAGGTGCACAGAAACCATCGCAACATCAGGATGTGTATGTCGGAATGGGACTTCGGGGTGCCTGTCCGCCCACGTCAGACATCGCACAGATGACCGCGCTCGCCATCTGCTCGACAGGCAAGTCACCTCAGCGGATACTCAGGCAGTTCAGAAAGCGGCGTGGAGATGACACGGGCGACGGAGGTTCAGCTGTCGGAGATCATGCACCCGAAGTCTGAACGACGAACACTGGCAGAGGGAAAGCCGGAATCCCCCTGACCCCGGCTTAGGTTGTTTGAACGCTGGGTGTTTAGGTGGTGTGACACCACACTTTGGGGTCCCCTTCGTACCGCAGAACCGCTGAGTCCCCAAGTTTCGCAAACACCCGACACGACAAGAAGCCCATCAAAGTTTTCAAAGATCAAAGATTTCGTTCCTGTGCTTTACGGCGGACGGGACAATCACAAAGCAAAGACCCTGCACTGCACTGCACTGCCAACTTCGACTCCAAGTCTTTTTTCCCCGGCAGCCTGGAGCGGTGCCTTGCGATCGGCAGCCGCTGGAACTCGGCAACACACCACAAAAGCGAACAGATGCGGATTTCCTTTTTGTCTGCGCTTCCGTCGACGCCGCGTCCAACTCTGAAGGCAGCTCAGTCTCGCAGCTGAGCGCTGGCTCTGAGGAAAGTATTTCTGAGGCAAGGAATCATATTTTCTGGACTGCGGGTTCCCCAAAGCACTTTGGGGCCACCTACATTCACGAAGTGTAAACAAGAATTGCTAATTTTTGGCACCGTGACCGCGATGCGAACCCGGCCGGCGCGAACGCCTCTTCCGGTGGCGTTTCATGGTGTTCTTTCCACGATGCTGTGTTGGATCTGCTGTGGACGCCGATTTCATTTTAAAAAAATCAAAGCTCACGAATTACCCCGTACGTGTTTTGAGGTTTTTGGGCGGAAATCGCACTCTGCATTTCGGTCTTCAAAGTGCTCCAAGCTGCTCAAGCCCTGGGACGGCCACACTATTCGCCTCCTCGGGGCTCCTGGGTGGGTGGTCTGAAAATCTCGCCGTTCTGTGGGACTGTGCTCTTGCCACAATGCCGTGTGTATTTAAGGGTGCGTGTTGTGTTCCGCCGCGTACACATTGGGGTGGGACTTGTGTTCCCACACTACAGTGCGGTGCGGGTTCTTGGTGCGCATCGTGCTCGCGCCACTGGAGCCTGAAGGGGTGCTCCAGAATATGCGCCTCGGTCTTCATCTGAACTGACTACTTGGAGATTCCGTGTGCTGACACACCTCTTGGCCAGAAGAGATTGCGTTTTCTGGCCGCCGAACCGCCTCCGCATCCTCCGCATTCCGGGTCTTGGAATCTCCGGGCCGGGCTCCCGGCTCTCAAGCTTCAAGGTCTCCTGCAGCAGCATGGCATTGGCCTTGCAGGACTAAACTCGTCTGAGGCACTGTTCAGATGCCGGGTGGTCTGCGGTCTGCCACATTCTTTCAAGCTTTCTGAACGGGCTGCTTGGTTTCATCGGCTTGATTTCTTCTGCAGACCAAGAGAGAAACCAATATGCATCATTGCCTCAGCAGCGTTTCGACGGATCTCTGCCTCGCCATCGTCTAGGCAATAAAGTGCCTGGCATGACTTCGAAGCATAGATTGTGGAGCATCACAACACAGAAATGCTGGAACTTCGATGGCAGCACCCCTGGCAGAAGCTCCGGTATCAGCTGCTGCAAGCCTCGTGAATTGCTGTTCAATTAAAACGACTCTGCTCATCGCTGTGCCGTTCACCTCCCTGCGAGCCAGCGCTGGCTCCTGCAAGCGAACCCCAACGATAGACGTCGAGACAGTCCGCACCAAGTTGGACCATGATTCACGACTCCATCAAGATTCCGAAAATGCCGTGCAAGATCCTTCGGGCAGGTCACGGGGTGCTGCGCGCTTCTGGGGCAACCTCGGGTCAGCAAAGCTAATCTAGGCAACTTCGAGTCTTCGAGCATCGCACAGACCAAGAGTAAACTCATCGCTACTCAAACTCGTAAACCGTAAACTCATGAATTGCTGACGCTTGCTGACGCTTGCTGACGCTGAGGGCGAAGCCAGGCTGGGAGCTCTTGCGATGCCTTGCCTGAAGGGCCTAGCGGGGTCGGATTGACCGGGCGAGAGAGTCCCATCTTCAACTGCCTGCAAGGAAGAAGGTGACGCCGCTCTCCAAGTCAACCTGCAATGAAATCCAGCAGGGGTCTGCTGGAAGCTCCGCTCTCCGAAGGGAGTCCCCAGCCCCACCTGGAGCTTTACGGAATCTACCAGCCACTTCAGCGCTTGCATCCTCAATCCGGCAATGCTTAGTGAAGAGCCAAGCCCTCGAAAAAGTCTGAGATGCATGCCGCATGGCATCCTGACTGCAACTTCGAGTTCTGATCACACTCCACTGAACCAGAAAGCCACAAATGCTAAAGCTCTGCAGAGCCGGAACAAGCTATCGCACAACTGGCAGAGCACGGAATCGTTCCCAATTCCGACGACTACAGTATCCAATGTGCCCCCAAATTTCGGGGACTCGGGTCAACGGCTGACTGATCTTGTTGCGGGTTCTGCTTGGCAGAATTAGGACGCTTTGGTCCCCAAATATCTAGATACAACAATCAGCATTAGGCCGTGCTTTAAAGCTTCTAGAGGCGTAAACACTAAACATTATCAAGCTACAGCCGCAGGAGGACGCGCATCTCTTGGCCTGCAGTGAATGTAGTGACGGCTTCAAGATCCAGAAGCGAAGCATGTGACGGAACTTCAGAACATTCGACTTGCCTGTCTCTTCCCGGGCGCGGCAGGCCCAACAAAGCCAGTAGAGCACTAAGAGTAGCACCAGCCCGAGCAGAGCCTTAGTAAGCAGAGGTCTGTAGTCATGTAAAGGAGAGAACTAGACCATTCCATACTCTGGCCCGAGCTCAGCCCACCACGACAGAATAAAGAGTTGCTCGCTTGAGGCGGGACAGCTCCCTGAGACCATGCCACCAACGCAGTTCACCTGCCAAATGTCGGAATGAACTGAGCAAATTGCATTTGCTAGCAATACAATCAGTGTCCACTGGAGAGACCTGGTGGTGCGAACAACGGAATGCCAAACACGGCAGTCGCCGTGGTGCTGGTGAATGTCGCCGAGGTTCGCGTCGACGTAGTGTGACTCGATGTTATCGTGGAGGCCGTTGAGGTAGTTAGAGTTGAACTGGCCCTTGTTGCAGAGCTGGTAGTGGGAGTTGTGCTGGTAATTGTAGATTGGGTTGCGGTGGTAGTTAAAGTGCTAGACGTCACCAACTCCATGTCACATCCGTCCAAAGCCACAAAGGCGAAGAAGAATGTTCGAGTAACATCTGCTGGTGCTTCAGATCCAAATGCCAGCTCTATCTCGCCAGTATGTCCTGTCAGGCAAGCACTTCTCCTGCCACATCCTCACACCTAGCCAATTCCTGCACACTAGGAAAGCACGTCTAAGGAAGCCATGGCTGCAGCAATTGCCGAATAAGTCCCAGTCAAGATTCGGTACACCAGCGTCACCGTCCTACGCAGCTGACTGGCAGTGAGATCCCGGATATAGGTCGGATTGTCTGGGCCCAGATCTGGCCCAGAATGCTCCTTGCTGCAATCAATTGCAGGTCTCTGGTTTCTTTGTTGTAAGGCTTGATCCTACGGCCTACGGCATCACCGTTGTCAAACAACTTTCTGATGATAGCCGGGCTGCGGCAGAGACGACCTGCTGCCAGTATTCTGTGATATTCCCCCTCGAGTCAAGACCAATCTCTGTCTCTGGGGACCAGTATGCCTGGTGAGGTCCGTATGCCCACACATACTCCCTCAAAGCGACCGAATCTGTCTCGAGGTCGCAGATGAAGATTGGGAGATAATCTAAGCGAACAGGCCTGTCGGCAACATCCGAAACATGGATTCGTACTCGAAGCCCCCGACCCCCAAACTGGTTGATGGAAGCGAACTCCCCTTCTAAGCCATTCCAGTGAGGATGCGCCGGATGGTACGGACTCAGAGCGTGCAGTGAGATTTTCAAATCTCGTACGTCAACTCCGTGCGACCTTTGGCTCACCAAGAACACAAGCCCCTCACTGCCACCATCAGGTCCTTTGCCTGCCAAGTTGTTGTGCAGGACCGCCTTGATGGGATAACTTTGTAACCCTTGACGGCAAGCTGTGGTGGAAGGAACTGAATGTCCACTGACGCTTGCAACAGCAAGCTCGTTCAGGCTGACTTTAGATCCACGTGATCGAGCCCTTGGCACCAAAACAAGCTTCAGCATCTGTACCATCACCGAAACAAACCGTATCGGAAATGTGCTTAAGTGCCGGACGGTTGATGTCGTACCCCGGCCGAAGCTATGGCCGAGGTACAGACCATGATGAGCACAATCCCAACGACAATCCTCAAGTCATGCCACGAAGCAGCTCTCTGGGTAAGCTACGCCTTCGGAGAGGCTTTTGCTTGCTAGCACCGTCACCACCGTCCAAGCACAACCGA
This sequence comes from Symbiodinium sp. clade A Y106, assembly GCA_003297005.1. Classification (NCBI taxonomy): domain Eukaryota; class Dinophyceae; order Suessiales; family Symbiodiniaceae; genus Symbiodinium; species Symbiodinium sp. clade A. Next base: position 226,990 of record BGNK01000450.1, read on the forward strand.
GAGCATACATTATCTTACCAAGGAGCTGGAAGACAGAGCTCCAGAGCAGGGGAAACCGAGCATGTATGGGCCGATTCCAAGCCTCTTCACCTATGTGGAGAATCCTCTGATGACCCGTATTTCCTCAGCTCACCACATTATGATCGCGGCCGGCACAACGCGATTTGGATCTGCCCAGACACTGTCGATCAGAGACTGCTGCTCTTCAGCAGGTTCTGTTCTTCCAGCCGTGGGGTCACCTCGGGAGTTGTTACAGACGCAGATGTAACAAGAGGCAAAAACTAATGCGAAGAACTACTCAAATGCTCCCGAATTCGAGGGTCTTAAACCACTGGCCTGTCTGCATGTCGATGGCGGCATGCATGCAATGAATGTATTGCCGTGTTTAGACTGTTGCTGCTCCTGCCCATGTTTGCAAGATGTACTAACAAAGATGTACTAACAGGCAGTGATTTTCATGTGTACGAGGCGATCTTTGCCCACCGCCGAGCCGAAACATGCAGATCACAGGCACAGAACAAACATGTATTCCTGCGCCTCGAAGGACATCATAAGAGTCCGAAACAGCTCCGCGGTGATTTAAACCAGTGCGAGCTACGATGTTCGCCGAAGCTTCAGCGTCCTAAAGTGTTACCCATACCGCATCTCTACTCCTGTCACCCCATTTTGTTGATGTTTGTTTGCGTTCGGCCTGGGTTCGGCCTGGGTTCCTTCCGCCCAGGTCCTGTCCTTCAGAGGCTTTCTGGCGGATTTGGAGGAGTTTTGACGGATGAGCCAAGAGCCAAAACCCCAAGCACTTGGCGGCACCTGTCAGCCTCTTGGCAACAGCCCCAGGCAAGGTGGGGAAGGGGTCGGGGCAGGGTCGGGGCAGGGTCGGGGTCGCACAGCCGAAAGCCGCTCATCGCTCAGGCGCTCTTGGCCTCGGAGCGCTGCTCGTTTCCGGCGCGGCAGCAGCGCGCCACCGTGGAAGCGGCCTTCCGAGATTGAAGCGGTTCGCTACGGCAAGCGCCAGTCTCGGCAGTGCCAGGCCTCAGCTATGGCCTGCTGTGTCCGCTCTGGGCGGTCAACAGCAGAGCGTTGGATGTGGCCCCAGATGCTCTCCAGACATGCCTGGGCCTGGCAACAGAAAGACCGTCTGCGATCCCTGCCAAGCTCCAGCTGGAAACCTCCATGCGGAAGTTTCGGTTCTCGCTTGCAAGGATGCTGAAAAGGCCCTCCAGAAAGTGAGGCAGGAAGGAGATCATGTCTACCTGCGAGGTTTGCGCGACAAAAGCTAACAGCCAGAGGGCACGGTAGCATGCAGGACCCTCTTTGCCCGGCGCCTGTGGCAAGGAATCCAAGAGAACGATCCAGCCGAGCACCAGTTGGCGAACCTCTGTGTTTCGCGTGCTTGCCAGGTACGGCTGCGCTTTCGGCGCATTTAGGGCCATGATTTGGCGCTGGCAACACAAGGACAGGTCGTTATTCGTGCTCTTGGAAAGCTAAGACGTGAAAGGAGCCTACTGTAACGCACGCTCTCCGAGTTGACCCACGGGCCGACGTCCTGCACACTATGCCGAAATCGAGGCGAGAAAACGAACGAAGTCTTCTCACAAATCCAGCTGTGCAATTGCGGGACTAAAGCTACAGGCAAGCTTCAAAGGCATGGTATAAGGAAGACTGCTGCTGCGAAGTTTCAAGGCACTGAAAGCGATCGGAGGAAAATAAACCTGACTTGGTGTCAAATCAACAAGATCACAATTTGGGAAAGCGTTTATGAAGGGAGCGCAAGGGTTTGCGGGCCAACTCCGAACTGCTGCGAAAGGCGCATTTGGATTGAGGATGTGGATCCTGCATGTGATCAGAGGAATCAGCCTTGGCTGCTGCGCAAACTAAGGAGACCAGTGAGGTGAGGGCTGTGCAGGAAGCAGTTCTTCTGGAGCAGTCAGAAAGGGCACGAAACCCTTTACATGTTTAGCTAAAGCATAGGCGTAGATTTCTGGTGGATTGATGCTTACATTGATAACAGTGTCAGTCCAGATGCTCTGCGAAGTCGAAATGCCGCTGCTCCATGACGATGTCACGGATGAGTCTGTCCAGGCTTTGGGCACCCTCCTTAATGTTCTGCTCGACGTCTGTGTATAGCCTGTCCAGAAGAGAAGCCATGTGATGAACAGACGGTTCGCAGCAAAGTTCGACGAAAAGTGACAAACAGCACAGATGTTGCAGCGTCTCTGCCTGCAGAGGCCATCGAAGACGCCACTGATGTTCCGAAGAATTCCGGCTCGGATCACCTTGGCAATGTTGTAGAAAGCCTCACAGGCTTTGTATCTCACCAGGGCGTCCTGCAAGTCGGAGAGAAATCTGAACTTGAACCAAGCATTCCACGCGACAAGTTCGAGTCTCCTCATCCGAGAAACAAACCAGCACCGGATCCGTAAGCAACTCGGCATGCTGCTGGGCACGCTCCTGTTAGCCCCGAGATGAAGACCGAACTTCTTGGATCTCCATCTCTGCTTTCTACTGCGGCGCCCACCCCTCCTTCTCCAGGGCGAAGGTCAGAATGCTAAGGGCGACAAGCCCCGAGGTCCGTTGGCTGGGCCTTGGGACGTCTGGACTCTTTTAGGGATGGTGATTTCACTCCCCCTCTGAAAGCAGATGCCTGCCTGGTCACCTCTACACCACCCGCCGAGAGCGAAGGGAAGGGTTCCGCACCTTTCCGCCGAGGCCCGGGCCAGGCGCTTCTGCAGAAGTCCTTCGATGATGCTGAGGAGCTACGACGTATCTTTGCTTCAAAATTGACAGTGAGTCCTGAACAATGTTTGCAATCAGCAGCGTGACCTTCTCGTTGATGTTTGCGGCTTGACTCGAACCGGCCTCATTCGAACGACAGGTTCCTGTTGTCCATTCCGTGATCCGTTTGACAAGCTCGAGCCATGTCTTCTAACGGGAATTTTACACACACCTCCGGCGTCAGGAAGCCGCGAAGGTGGTCAAACATGTCTTTCTCGGCCTGAGAGCAGCCGTTATGAAGCTGAAGCATTTGCCAGGCTTCACGAGATGTAGCTTCGCTGTGGCTTTGAACCTCGCCTTGCTGCCCTCGTGTGTGGTGAGCAGAATGTTTGCGTGCGCAGGTCATCAGGAGCAAAAAAACATTGGCAGCATTACGGCAGTCGCAACTACTGGGGAATTCAGACACCCCAGCTTTCATGGCTGCACAGCAAAGATTACTGGAGACTTAGACTCTGCCGCGCCAAACCGGCAAGCGACCTCATCGGGAGAAACACTCAACCGACCCGTGTTCAAAGCGCACGACCGCAGCACCGACAGACCCTAAGCTGTTAAACCGGAACCCGCCAAGCTCAACCCTCCTACAATCATGCAGGGAGAAACGGAGGAGCACTGACGTCAAGTTACAGTTTGGTGAGTCTCTTGCAAAACCGACAACATATACGACGAAGCCTGTTTCGCAGATTTCGCTTGAGAATCATTCGAAGGCATGACTGTCTCGGCTGTCTGCCATGGCCGAAGGCACCACACGATATGGAGCATCAACAAACCGGTTGCAATGTGCTTGGCTCAGCCTCTTAGATCGTTTCTTTAGAGTCCGTTGCTGCATACGCAGCATGGTGGCCTTCTTCCTTTTGTTGTCATCCTTGTCGCCAAGGTTGACGAGAATGCCTGAGCAGACTGACAAGACATACATACCAGAACACAAACGACTCATGTCAAGGCCGATACCTCGCAGAGTTTCATCTGCCATGCACGTCTCGGGACTTAAGCTGCAGTGCTGCTTAAGTGTTGTATGAGTTCTACAACATTCAAGGTGTCTTTGGCTGGAGCCGCATGGCTTCAACCAGCAGAATGTGAGAAGTAAGTCCGAAGCGCGATGCGATGTTTCATGGTAACATAAAGCCTCATCACTTCACAGTCACAGCTGGTTGCGATCTTTGGCTAAGCTGATTTCTGGTCTTTGCCAAAGGCGCACGCGCTCGTATCCGCACTGTTCCGCGCAGCTCCACCCATTGATGGGTGCAGACTGTTGAAAGCAGGCTGCGGCCCCAGAGTGTCATGCTTTGTTAACTGAATTCGACAAGGACTCGGGAGCTTCAAGCCTGGCTCTACGCTTGGACTTGCTCAGAAGCCAACGTGGACCCGAACCATGTTCGAGTGGTTTAGTTGAGTCTTAGGAGCTCCGAGATTTACTGTCTGGTCGGGCCCCGCTGGCCACAGGCAACCACTGCTGAAACGTGTCTGTATGCGGTGAAACCTGCAGAAGATCCACACCATGAAATGGCCGCGGAGCTTTCCACGAAAGTCTTCACATCAGCCTTCAAAGGTTTGTCGAATCAACACACAAGGACAGACTCGACCCCGGCGAATGCATTTCCCGGCCAGCTGCAGACTTCCACACACAGCGGACCACTCTCCCAGACTGACCAACTGGCCTGCGCGGCGTCGCCTGCCACGGTCATGGCCGTGCAGCTGCTGCCTCTGAAGCAAGCGCAGCTGCCTAGGTGCACGCTGCATGCAAACTCAGCAAACCTCTCACATCGCTCAGCGGCTCAGCGTGTTCGAGGCTCGAGCCATTTCGTTTACACGGCGCTCCTCCTCGGACAAGGCCCTCGGAATTGCAGCTTTGCACATCCATGAGGCATCTTCTAGATCTGCAATGACACATGCTTCGGCTCTTTTGCACGTCGCATCTCATCAAGTATCGGCAGATGCGTCTTGGAGCTGCTTCGCTTCGGCGCTCTTCCTTCGAGGCCTAGACTAGCATCGTCCTTGGTCCAGCCTGTACACTGAGCAGGAAAACTGGGGGAGTGAAACGACAGGCGACCCGAAAGGAATGGAATTGATATGCCGATTGCTGAGTTGTTTCCAGCCTGTCGTCTCACTGAGAGCGACTGCCTTCTTTATGTTTCTTTTCTTCCAATTATTGCCTATGCGCCTGTCACACCAATTCAGGATGCCACCCTTAGCCGACAAGGCTGCAACCCAATTGCCAAGCAGCAGGATTCATGAATTATCTGGCCCTGACTTGCTCTCTGCGGACCAGGCACCCAGCCACTTGCCTAGGGCTTGTATCTTCCAGAATCGACAAACGGCTGAATGCACCCAGCCAGTTGTGCGGGACCAGTCCACACCATCTCAATCTCGTAGTATAACCTGGAACCGGTCTGGACATGTCTCATCGGCAAGTTTGTCACACGCCGTGACTTCAAGTGGTAGCCAGGGAACGTAGCATTTGCCGGGATGTCCTGGGAGTAGAACGAGGGAGCTTGGAGGATAGGAAACAACAGTGAAAGCACCGGAAAACACTCTGCATCCAAGTTTCCTGATCCTCCATAGGCTCCATCACACTCCTGACGTGAGCAAGTTTCGAATGTTACATGTGATGACGCAGCACTTGGTCAGCGTTTCTACTCGTTGCTTGAACCGCGCGTCCTGCCCCTTTTGCCAAAGCCAAACCTCGAAGGAGCTGCTTGATGTTCGCTTGACTCGCTTGTCTCAATTCTCAAGCGGACTGCCCGCAACACATGCAAGGTGTGCACAAAGATTTGCGGGCAGCACAGCTTCAGGACGAGAGGCTCTGGAGGTACTACTACTCGTCGCAGCTCTCCCGGGCGCATACCCAGGACTGCATCCGTCAGTGAAGGCGGATCATATGGCGTCAGAGGCGTCTGCGAACAGGGATCGCACTGAATACCGCAGATCTCATCCAGCATGTGAGTGCCGTAGCCTTTCCAACCTTGATCCTCTTCGGCGTTTGGTAAGGCCCAACCTCCTCAGACATGGCAGGCGCATGCAAGCGGGCACAGAAACCACAACGTCAGCACGAATCCTTAGTGCAGGGCCATTCGGCCCACTAGCGTGAGCTCCCAGGGCAGGCCCTCCTCGAAGTTTTCCAGCCAGGCTCGGTGCTTCACCCTGCAAAGGTGTTCGAGAACCTTCGAGAACCCTAAGGGGCGTTCGCTGCCCACCTGACCAAGTCGCCCATCTGTGCTGGTTCGCACTTGCCTTCTCGGAAGACCTGAAGCGACATCCGAACAGAAGCGCCAGCACTTCTCTTCTCTCGTACAGGCAGTGGCTACCTCCCGTTTCTGCCACAAGATGCTCCGTCGGCACTGCAGCTATCCACCGCCACCCTTCCGACTGCGGTGCCTGATAGTCCATCTTTGCATAAGGCGTTTGGCCAGTTCGCAACGCTTTGGTAAAGTCGATCTCCTCCTCGGCATGTGCCTGAGCTGCGAATCGCCAGTTTCGAGAGAGTTTGCTGGAGAGATACATGCGAGGCGCATCAGGCGCAGCATCAAATAACAGAGATCCGGCAACACCTGCCATCCTCAGCATAGGGCGAAATTGGAAGGTTCTTGGCTTTGCCAACCTTGCTAGGAAGAAGCACATCTCTGGTCCAAGTTCGAAGAAGCGGCATGGCACGTCGCCCATATTCCTGCGATGGTCTGCCTGGCGAAAGGAAGGCCAGCGGCAACCAGGCCACCGAGGCCAGGAGCGCGAGCGCAGGCCTAAAGGCACGCGGCTCAGCATTCTCTGTGACGTAGATCCCCACACTTTGGGGGCCCTGCACTGCGCTTCGCCGTGCCATGGCTGAAGCCCGGGCAGTGATCTACTTTGAGCCCAAGGTCACAAGCGAAGAGCTGCACTTTTCTCCAGCTACGACAGGACCATCCACAATCTGCTTCGCAGAGATGCGTCCACTCCAGTTCCGTCGGGCTCTGGCAGACGGCGAGTCGGGGAGGAGCTCGATCCACTCTCGTTGGTAGAGCCCTGCAACAGGAACAATGGCAACCCTACAAAAACGGCGGAGTGCAAAGTGTCAAACGAGCCTCTGGAGTTGCAATCACTTCGCCAACCACCGGAACAGACCTGCAGAGCTCTCTTGTGAAAACACTGTGGAAAAGCAAGGGAATTAAAAAAGCGGAGGGGTGCCAAACAAAAGCTCTACGCGACATGCAGATCTCATGACTCAGGTCTACACGAGTACGGATGCCCATCTCCGGGCGCCAGCCCCTGCAATCAACGGATTGAGAGGATTGAAAAAGACCCATGTGAAGAGCAGCACATCCAGAAATACATTGCAAGGCCGTCCTGGTACAGGCCCTTGCCGGCGCCAAAGGAAAGGCAGCTGAACCATGTCAGAATCTGAGCAGGGTGACTGTTGGCAGGGTGTTGCCCAAATTGTAAAAAGCGGACAGAGATGCATGGTATGTGTTCTATGCGTGCTCCAGCATCGTCTGGGGTGGCTACCACGAGGCTGCCAAGAAAAAGATAGCGAAGCGGTCCATCGCCTGTTTGGAGACTTCTGTAAGCCGTCACTAAAATTGAAGCCAGCACTGAGAAGCAAACTGTGCATCAGCTCGCAGTCTCGCTGCTGCGTAGCATATGCCTCAAGCGCACACCTCAGGTGTTCGACAGAGAAAGGAAGTCACTGTCGCACGACGCTCTTAGGACAAAAAAAGGGTATCGGGCGCTTCGGCCCCACCGCCCATGCGGATGACATACCGCAAGAAGTTGATGCTGTAAGCCACCTCGGAGCCACAGGTTCACTGCTCGAGACCTCTACTGAGCGGCTGAAACGTACTCAGAGGTCGACCACAAAGATAAGGTTAGCGCCACAAAAGAAAAAGAGTAAAGTCCTGACCAGGCTGGACTAGTACATGGCGGGCAGAGGATGCAAATCCTGCCTAGCATGTTCAAAATCAAGATTGCCATGTCATGTTCCATGTAACGACTCCCAGTGCCGTCTGCGCATGTCCGTAGATGTATAGGTTGCTGAGAAGCTTCGGGTTGTGCTCTGTTCCTTGTGCACCCCTGTCCTGTGGGTGTACAATGCACCGTAGTATCCGCATGCGGGGATGCTGAGCTCAATGATGAGCCTGAGCAGGTCGCCGAGCAAAGAGAGCACGCATAAGCTGATGTTGTCTAGGGCCTAGGGTTCAGGCTGGCTGCACCCCGACCACAGCTCGTCTGGGGAATTTGGATCGCCTGAGCACAGCTTCGGAAGCCAAGCAGCAGTTCGCACGGGGAAACACGCTGTCCAAGCCTGGGTCGGTGTACTGACCCAGGAGCAGTCTGGCAATGAAAGCGCAGATATAGTAGGTCGAGCCTGCGTGACATGATGATTGCGAGGTTTCGATGCAACTGCTGGCACCTAGGACAAGAAAGCTAAGCCACCAGGCTGATAACAGACAGCACGACAACTCGCTTCACAGCCTCCCATGTCGAGCAGAGCAGGAAGACACTTCACAGTCACTATACCGACAACATAAGTTGGGAACTCACGCGCGTTCGGTCATCGGGTGGCGAATGCGTTTAAAAGACTATGCCAAAAGCAGAATAGAGAAGAATCGGAAGAAGTTGCAGGGTGAAGACCGCATGCCCGGAAGGTGAAATCTCAAGAGCAGGCGGTATGCCCTAACTTTCAACAGATCTTCCGAGAATCGCTCCGTACCGGCTGCTGTACGGGTTGGCAACACGACACATGCGCCTGCGTAGCGACGAAAATGCATCACACATGTCCGCTAGAAAAAACAGTTGCGTTTTTCGATTACAAGCACCATCTCGTAACTGTCATACTTCATGTCATATTGATGCATCATGCAGACAACTCTGGAAGACAATGCCTTTTGTGCCGCATTCTGTGCCCAGAGACGTTTGCGCAGCTAAGGACTGCACGAAACATCCTCCGCTCGCAGGCTATTATGTCACATAGTTCCATAGGACCTCACTGGAGTGCGAGGCAAGTGAATTACGATGCCACCTCCACTGGCACTCCCGGCCGGAAGCAGGCATCAATACGTGCAAAGTCTCTGCACACCGCTCATGGATGGCGCTGAAATTCCCGCGAACAGGTCTCCCATCTGCAGCCAGCACTGTTGCGCAGCATTCGGCGGCAAGAAAGCAGACATGCTCAGGTACTTTTAGTTGCAAAATTCGACCTGTGCATAAGAAAAGACTTCGTCGGCAAGCACATAGCACACGGGTCACAAAAAAAGGGTTAAAGTAAATCTCAAGCACATCTAACTGCGGAAACTGTTCACCCATCGTGCACTACGGCTTGCTGAAAAGAATTTGGCTTTCAAGGCATCACAACTGCTTCAGATCTGCTTCGGCGCTTAGGCTCTTCCAGCAGCATCTGACAGAAGCGACAAGACCTTTGGGGGTGGCGGCCAGCAGGGCTCTTGCATCTCTCGCACACCCGAGCTTCAGAACACTTACATGGATTGGGCACCTCCTTGTGTGACTCGCCCTTTTTCTTCTGAAGAACAACCTGCACATTCCAAACCGATTCACGCACTCTGAAAGAGCAGGCTGGTGCATCAAGCTATGCTTTCGGTTCCTTGACACGCCTCCTGGGCGGTCTTGCCAGCCGAGTTTTTCAGAGCCGGGTTTGCCCCCTGCTCCAGCAGCAGTTTGACCTTACTGAAGAAAGCATCGAAGCTCAACCGCCATGCTGCTTGCCACAGTACGAGTAGCACCCACTCGGAAGCAGACCATCTTTGCATTTCCCACCTCTGCAGCCTTGTGCAACGGGTACGTGCTGCTGAAGAAGGACTTCTTTGCATTGTTGATGCCAGTAAAGCCTGACCAGGGAGAAGCTGATCGCAAAGCTCACATCCACCAATCGTCTGAATGCATTGCACCAGGCCAGACTCAGTAGGCTAGACATCAAGCAGGCTATCAACAAGAGGAGGCTCCGATGAAGCTACGAATCACCTGTTGGTGTAGCAAAGCGTTGAGGCAGCCGTTCCGGAGACTGTCTGATAGGGATTTGGTCATTGAGAACGGGAAGATCGAGCCTTGCTTCTTGATCCATGCCATCACTTCGTTCTTGTGCTGTGCCAACTCCTAGCACAAGCTGAGTGCACAATTTGAACTGAACACCAATTCAACAAAGCTCCCAAGAATCTCCATGCGATGTATGCCACCGACCGCTCCTCTTGGCGCTTCTTCTCAGCTTGCTCAGCAGCGGCCTTCTCTGCTTCAGCAGCCTCCTTGGCTTCCTTGGCAAGAGCTCCAAGTGATCTCACGAATCCTGCGCAAGAGAGCCTTTCACAACACGAATTCAAAAGCTCCCGGCCTTCTCCCTCTGCTCAGCCTCTAGGCGTGCACGCTGTGCCTCCTCCGGATGCGCTCAGGCCTAACACTGAGTGGTGAATTTAGGCCATGAGGACCATGTGGAGGCCGGAGCCAAGAGGAGTTCTGGTGACCCAACACAATCAAAGGCACGGCTACAGACTGCATTCCAGCTCCTCCTGTTCTTTGCGACGACGCTCTTCAGCTTCCTTCTCACGTTGCTGGCGAACCGCCTCCTGGCATCAGATGAGGCAATCAAAACATCGAGGTACCCGAACTAAATGGAGTGAATCTTTGACCCGTGATTCGTTCACAGCTCGCCATCTAATTTCTGGTCGCAGACATGTCACTGTGCTGAATGACGAAGCCTTGGCAGCCTCTTCCTCCGCCTTGCGGCGCCTGTCCTCCTCGTCCTTTACAGCCTGCACATACAGGTGCGGAGCTTCGTACCCTGCCTGAAATACTGATGATCTGTGGCGCGAATCGGCGAAACTCATTCACCAAAGCTACAAGTAGTACTAGTTGGAAGTATCGTCGAGCGTGGGGTAGCCTGCTCTTCTGCAACACGCTTGGCCAGATCTTCCATGCTGACCTGTCACATTGGATTTACTAGGTGTCGAGGTGCTAGTAACTAGTAATCTCTCTGCTCCGCCTTCACCGTGTTGGCAGAGGGGTTGGGAGGATTGCATGCGGAAGCGCAGCTGAAGTCGGCGAACATCGCGTCCCTGCTGCAGTGATCTATAATCGTCACAAGTGCAACAGGCAGCGGTTAGCTCAAATCCAAATGTCTCTCAGAGCCAGGCAAGCAGATATGACAAAAAAGGCCCAGGATTTGGATGGCTTGAACAGTCTTCGGCAACAGGTTGTCATGCAAGCAATGGGGTAATCCATGACACACAGAACAAAGAGCCGCAGGCGTGGCACATCCCCTCAGTTTGTCGCAACACTACGCAGGGGCAAGACCTTGATGACGTTTGCATCGCCAGTTGGCACGCCGAAGGTGATGCCAAACTCCTTCGCAAAAGCTGACTGTGAGCACTTCAGGTAGGGTTCTTCTACTACACTACGCCCCAAGATTTCCCGCAAACAGACGAAGCCCTTGCAATCAAGTGAACAAAGAAAGCAGCAAACAGAACACTGCTTGCAGCAACAAGCAGCAACAACATGCTTGACTTCTGAAGGCCAGCCGACCAGTCACCGAAAGCAACTTGCTTGAAGTGCAGTGGTGCTGAAGCTTGCAACATGACAAAGTACACTGACAGTTTACTGCAAGTCTCTTCACTTAGACTGACAGCTGCATTGGCATTTTTCTCCACAGGGAGTTTTGTCTCTTAGGGGTTCCACTTTCTGGGCGAGCAGGTGATGCACGTGGTCTGTCGCTGGCTCTGGTGGAGCAATGACATGCAGGTGGCATGCAAGAGCTACGCTGCGTCTTCATCAGTATAGCTATAGTTATGATTGTTATGATGATATGTGATACATGCTGAGGCCACTTTGGTGAAAGCTGCTGTCAGTGTCCTCAGCCTGCAGCCTTCGGAGATCGGTTGCATCCTCAGCTGAGAACTCGAACGCAGGCTGCTCTGACAAAAGCAGCGGATGTGGTGACTAAAGGCGCTTGGGATCGCTGAATTAGCGCAACTAGAGATTTAAGGTCGAGTGCTTGATCTGCAGGCCGATGGCGTGTGAGAGACCAGCAACGGAAAGTCCCAGCACCAAGCGGAAAGCCACCTTGATGATGCACATAAGTCGTCGAGTTACGTTGCAGCTATCATGCCCCGATTCCTAACAGACAAGGCCATGGCGTGAGCTCGAAGTAAAAGGCTCGGCCGACGACTTCTCATGACCCCGCCTCCCTGTGGTGCACGCATGATTTCACAATGAGTGGCTGCTTGACATTGGAAAAGGCACAGGAAAAGAATCTGAAAACTACAAGTTTGACAACTTGGGCCTGCACTGACAGGCGAGGTTGCGCCCAAGGGACTGCGACGTCCTGCTGAACTTGTCCCCAAACATCGGTCGGTGCCTAGACAACCTAATTGACTTGAAGGTGCCTTGTCTTGTCAGCACCACACAGCAAGATTGCAGAAGTGCAACGGCTTGGACGACGGATACTCCGCCAAGGAATCCTGCATCTCGGCTGGCATGTCCACGACAGCAGTTTGAACCGTGGCGCTTGGCGGAGCAACCTGAGTGTTCGATGCTCCGCACCACCGTCAATTGCCACACGACGGCTACCATCTGCAACCTAGTCACAACCCATACCGTGGACTCATGTGATTGAAATCAAGAACTAAGTCCAAAGCATTGTTGCTCACTGCGGAAGGCTGTGCTGGTGACGAGCCGACGGCCTCAAGGATTCGCAGGGCCCCGCCCCAAACGAAAGCAGAACACGGCTTGATGAAGTCTGCCTCGTCTGTAGACCGCCCCAGTCCGTCAGACCTGGAAGCACGTTTTCCGGCACAGCAACAACATAACAAAACACACGCCTCTCACACCCAAACTCATTGCTTCCAGGATGCATCGGACTCATTGGCTCAACGATGGCAGCTACCCTTGTGTGACCGTTTCGGGGCATGTGACATCACGCTGAGCCCGATCAGATTCATCAAACGTCCACACCTTTCTCACCAATGCCATCACCACAAAACACCACGTCCACCGCCAGAAACCGCCACCGCCACCACCACCAGCACCACCACCACCACCACCACCACGCGATCCAAGATGATGATTTTAGAAGAAGCGACAAGGATCCTGATCCACAAACATGTCATTTGCATACACATTCAGCTCCGCAACTTGTGGATGTCACAACATGCGACACAAAATCAATGCAAGTATCTGATGATATCCATGACAACCGCAGGCTAAAAAACACATTTGGAACTTTCCAAGGCCCAAACCCAACGGCCGTGCAACAGGGTGCCTGCCTCCTGAAATTTAGGACGCAGCACACTCCCAAATTTGTGACTGTTACCGAGCCATTCCAGTGATTCGAGGACTGCACAATTGCGCGGAACCGTGTGATTGCACGATTTGCCGACCAAGCACAGCAAGCAAGAAAAGCGTAACATTTCACTATTTGCCCTTCAAAGTCTGACACAAACTGCTGGCAACAACAACAACTCAGAGAACCATGGTTTGGGGAGCTAGGTGCAAACCTGGGTTTGAATCCAGATCCAAGCCCATTCATTCCGCAAGAGTTTGCACATGAGAGCGGCTGATGCCCCCAAAAAACACCTGCTTTCCGAAAATGCACGCTCTGCTGCAACCGACAAACAAGAAAAGAAGCCACGCGTCTTCCCTTCAGAAAGGTGAGCGGGCTGAAGTGTCGCAGCACTCACTGCATGTCTGCTCATTTTCTGGCGGCTTCAGTCCCTGGAGCCACGAGGTGGCGTGGTCAGCTTTCCTGCCAAGCAACTGTTCCGATCAAGAGTCAGAGGCTGGTTCCCTGGACCCCCCTTGGAGAGGGGGTTTCAAGCCCTTGAAGGGCTTGAAGAAGGGCTTCGAAGGGGAAATAGGAGGCGGTGCACCCCTCCAAAATCCCCCACTTTTTTTGAACTGCAAACTACGCGCTCTTATGCCGCGACAAAATCAATAAAAAAGTCCTTTCCATCACACATAAAGGAGAAAGCCACACGAAAACGCTTTAGAAGGTTGAAAGTAAAAATTAAAAATAACGTAAATGAAAATTTTCTGATGGCGAAAGCAGCGAGAGGCAAAGGCATTGCGCTCCTTCTAACCCTCCCGCTTTTTCAGACGGCAAACTACCCGCTCTTATGCTGCGACAAATTGAATAAAAACGTCCTGTCCATCAAACATAAAGGAGAAAGCCACACGAACACGCTTTGGGGGGTTAAAAGTAAAAAAACAATCATTTTTTTGGGCGGCTCTAGGCAATCTCCATCCACCATCCTGTGAGAAAAACGATGTACATAAATTAAGCGCGGAGACATCTTGCACGTTGGCAGCAATCCTCGCCCTCAACAAGCCACTCTCTGAGAGCAACAAAATGCGCAGACATGCAAGGGCTGCAGCTTTTCAATGTGGTCCGTAAAGGGCTTCTACTCACCGAAGTGAGAATGTACCGCTCTGCCTGCTGTGCTCTTGACTCTTGAGTGCATTCCGAACACCTGCGCTTGGAACACAGCCTCTGATCTGTGAGATTGTAAGCGGAGAGAAACCAGACCGAAGATCTCTCGTCGAGAAATCAAAGATTGTAGCTCTTCTCTGGGTTTGTTGTCGACACCCAAAGAAGCAGCTCTGCATCTAAGTCTCCCACATGGAGGAAAGAAACACATGCCTGTGAGATTGAGTAGCTTTTTTTTGGACTGCAAATCTTTAGTTGTGAATCTTCCACTTGGACTGCAAACTTTCAGCGTTTATGCTGAAAAAGAAGATCAGACGCATTGAAAGCAAGCTTTTTTTCTCTTTTTTGGACTGGAAACAATCCTCTTATGCTGCTGTAACCACACAAAGGAGAAAGCCAAAAACCAGTTTTGAAGAGCGTTGCAAAAAAATGCATGCTTCAATCTTGTGTAGTAAGACTGTCGAAAAGCTTGAAGACTTGGAATCAATCTGCTAGAATGTTTCCAGCCAGTCTAGCAAAGCTTTCCTTGGAAAGTTTTCAAGAAAAGCCAACTGAGTTCGTGCTTCGTTTTTGCCTTTGAGCACGAGCAAAAAAAAACTTGCAGAAACTCTCTTCTTTTTCAAGTGCGATTAGAAATTTGTCGTGTGTCCATCACTGTTCATTGAGATTTTGTTGAGTTTCGTTGAGAATGGCGCGAATCTTTAGAGCACAGCGGTTGCAGTGGCTACAAACCTCAGAATCTTGATCAAAACCACGCACAATCCACATGATTTCATCACCGCAACACATCTTGAAGATACATCTTGGGGGCATGCTCCATCATAGTTCGGCGAAGGAGGGCTTGGGAAGGGGGGGCTTCTCGAAGGGGGCTTGA
>BGNK01000451.1:0-38146 GCA_003297005.1 Symbiodinium sp. clade A Y106
CCAGGCAGGTGCAGAGAGGAGGGCGAAGGGTTGAAGGGCCAAGGCATGCTGACGTCAGCCTTTGCGAGTCGAGGTGTCGTGATGAAAGGTTCAAGTTGAAAGGTAGAGAGAGTCAACAGACACGGGAGCTATGACCATGTTACCTCAACTACTTTACTCGCGTTTACTCGCTTTTGGTGCTGTCGTGTGCTTCACGCGGGTGTGGCCGCTGCGACAGTCAGTAGATTAGATTTGGACAGAGTCACGGTTGCTCGGCGTGTACTGTCTTGCCTGCCACCTGCCAGACGAAAAGCCACTGGGATGGCAGACAGATGGCAGATGTGTCACGGCTGGCCAAGCGTGAGTGCCAGGCTCTACTCTCAGAACTCCTCCGAGACCAACCCGCCAGTCCGGCGCCGTTGAAAGCATGCTTCGTTTGGAGACTCTGCTGGAGATTCTGCTAACAGCCTTGACAACCACGGCCAGCCAGGCAGACCCTTATGCTTTCATGCTGCAGCGTTTGAAGGCGTCCAAGGCGCACGCGGCTTTGAGACTGTGAGTTGAGTTGGACAGTTGACCACCTCACATCATTCAGTTTCGTCGTCTCTTTAAGAGTTCTGTGGTAGCCCCGCAGCCAGCAATTTTCGCGTATGACAGGACAATGGCGGCTTGAAGCCGTCAGAGGGCGTGGCTCAGCTGAAAGATCGGTTCAAAGAGACATGACCCTGGTGGCCATTGTGCCCAGAGCCAACTGGCCGACAGCTTTTGTTGGGGAATAGGCAAAAGGCGACCCACTGGACCTAGTTTGTCGACTTCGGGAACCAGGTGTTACTTGAAGCCGTAATTCAAAACCTCCAAAGGCAACTGTGCCCACAGAAAAGGAGATAATGATGTGTTCAAAGGCACGGAGTGCGGGAACGAAGAGCTTTCTCAAGAGCATGGAGTTTAGGAACTGCTCGTGATGTCGTGCTGCTCGGGTCGAAAGAAAATGATAAGACACAACAATACCAGACGATTGGGACGGAGAGCTCGGAGGTCTCCAGAAGCATCGGTAGTATCAAAAGACGTAAGATGCAACGGGTGGTTCACTTTAAGGACACCGTCATGCTGCGAGCCTCGGACGGAGCAGCTGGAGCTTCAGTGCCCGAGCCGCAATGCTGCTCTTGGGGGAAGAAGATATCGGGCGATGGATCCATGGAAGCCTTGTAGTCTGTTCAATAGTCTCTTCACTTTGGGTAGTGGCTGGAGGGCGCGACGACAGCATTTTGTAAACATGTGGTCCGACCCAGGGGCCAAAGAGAGTGTGTCGTCTCTCATTTTTGTTGCTATTGGCACATCTTCAATCACACCTTGGTCTACGGCGAATGGCTCCAGCACTGTCGGTGGCTGGGCACCATTAGCTGCATTAGCTGCAGTCCTTCCTGCGATGTGTGGGAAGCATGGGAAGCCAGGTCACAAGCTTCGTCCGGGACGAGCTCATGAACTGCATCAAATGACATCCAGGCCATTGGGACTAAAGTGGAAGCCATCCTTTGCACGTAGCAAAATCCGAGTAAGCGACGGAAAGTGTGCTGCCAAGATGGGGTAGGTGTTGCTCGAAGTTAGGGTCTTTCCTTGTGAGGCAGAATTCAGAAGGCAGCTTAATGAGCCCACCGTGATGTTGTAGTAGTTTGCTTTATGGTGATACAAGTGATGTGATGAACAGTGGAACACCAGAGCGGAGACACCGTGTACTCAGCTGTTTCTCTCATGCAGGATCGCATGTCTAGGTCGAAGAAAGGCAGGGTGCCCTATCATAATCAGTTTCGATATCTCCAGACGCCTGCAGTGCGACCGTATCACAGATTGAACTTGCGAATCCCGAGGCATTTGGGTCAACTTCCGAATGCCGAGCCCACAAATTCGAAGCACTGGAACCTTGCACCCTTCCCGCTCTTCAAGTCTTTAAGCACGCATGAGGGTGACACTGGACATCTGGGTAACCAAGGGCCATCCATCATAAGTGGTTCAGCATGGCTCCACTATATCTAACTGAAGCAGGCTTTGCCTACATCTCCGAGCTCACGAGTTCATCCAGCCGGGCGAGTGAGCATCCGGTAGCCTTCCTTTTTTCAAACAAGGGGACCCGCGTGAACGTGATTGGTGGGTCATGTAGTACCAAGCAGGCGCATAAGGTTTTGCCAGTATCAACTACGAGCCAGCACTCAGTGCGAGTTGATTCGAACACAGCGGAGGACGACTTTCACCCTGCACAAGGCCGTAAGTTGGCCGTGGTGCAGACGACGGAGCAATAGGACCGGGATGAGGATTCAGTTGTTGCGGAACTGATAGAAGTAGACCTGCTACGCAGACAGCTTTGAACAACCATGAGATCCTGGCATCTTGGCCGCACTATGGCCAGCTGTAACGTAACCAATCCTAGTGTTTCACCCAGACTTTCCGGCACTCGTTGCGGATAAAGCCTTCTTGCTGTAGGCGCAGACTTAGCTCACCGATGCTCAGACGTTCTAATGTTTTTGTAGATCTGCCCTGGTTTAGATTTTGTGGCCTAGTCATCAGGACGAGGATCATGAGCCTTGTCGAGCATCCTAAGCCACAGTTTGCATGAGCGTCACCGGCCAAATAGATTTACGATGGCTATCCCGGTGCCTGGACAAGTTCCGGCACTCACCGGTTGATTCACGACCAGCTGCCTTCAGGGGCCGATGTTGCTCTCCTAGTCTTGAGTGTTACCATGGAGTCAGATGAGCAGAAGCGTGGAGATGTGCATTCTCGTATTGGAGTGCTGCGAGCGGCTCATACAGTCAGCCGGGCACAATTCCGCCCCACAACAATGGAGGCCTCTGCCGTTGTCGAAGGGTGGTCGCTCGCTAGAGAGAGGTCTTTGCCGGACGGAGGCNGAGTGCTGCGAGCGGCTCATACAGTCAGCCGGGCACAATTCCGCCCCACAACAATGGAGGCCTCTGCCGTTGTCGAAGGGTGGTCGCTCGCTAGAGAGAGGTCTTTGCCGGACGGAGGCGAGAATCTGTCAGCGCCAAGTCCTTCGTGGCCTTGGCGTCGTGGTTTCCCGATGTTTTCCCATGATCTGTCGGCATGGGCTAGTCACCAGTCCCGACGTTTTCGAGTGCCTGTCCGGTCGGGTGCCTCGTCATTGCAAAGCACTCGTAGCTGCATCGTCCCTCTCCGTTCTCAACTTGGAATCGTCCGAAACCTTTGACCGCGCCTTCACGAGAATTCCTCCGGGGAAAGGTGAAGATCTTGCAAGCTGATGGACTGCCGCAGGTGCCACGGAAGAATGGATGACTGGTTGAAGTAATGTGGCTTTCCGGGTTCGGAAGGCACATCTACGTGTTGCGATATGGAGTCTTCACTGTTTTTGAGTTGGTGGCTGTAGCTTTGACAATTGACGGGTTATTCGAGCAGCAGCACGCGTCAGGCTGTTCAGGCGAATAAGTGCCTTCAAATGGGCAGAGAGGAGACGCAGGACTTGCTAGAGACCGAAAGCCGATGTTTTGAAGAGCTGAGGATGGGCTGATCGCATTCAAGGCTCTCGGCATTGTTTGTAGAGCAGCTGCACCGTGCAGAGTGTAGTCGTGGCTGCGCGCGCATTGTTTCCTGTTGGGTGGGACTTCAGTTTGTCGGCTTTTGACATGAATGGGCTTCTGTGGGTTTGCGGGGCTGGGCCGCTAGATAAGGGCATGTCTTGTGATGTCCTGTCTGTGTACATGCCAGTAAAGCCATACTTCGTGGCACGTGCGACCGCGCTCGCTCGCTCTCTCGCTCTCTCGCTCCTCTTGCTCTCTATTATCTCCCTCTCCCTCTCCCTCTCTCTCCCCTCTCTCTCTCTCTATCTCTCTTTCTCTCTCGCTCTCCCTCTCTCCCTCTCTCCCTCTCTCCCTCTCTNATTTTTGAGTTGGTGGCTGTGGCTTTGACAATTGACGGGTTATTCGAGCAGCAGCACGCGTCAGCCTGTTCAGGCGAATAAGGGCCTTCAAATGGGCAGAGAGGAGACGTAGGACTTGCTAGAGACCGAAAGCCGATGTTTTGAAGAGCTGAGGATGGGCTGATCGCATTCAAGGCTCTCGGCATTGTTTGTAGAGCAGCTGCACCGTGCAGAGTGTAGTCGTAGCTGCGCGCGCATTGTTTCCTGTTGGGTGGGACTTCAGTTTGTCGGCTTTTGACATGAATGGGCTTCTGTGGGTTTGCGGCGCTGGGCCGCTAGATAAGGGCATATCTTGCGATGTCGTGTCTGTGTACATGCCAGTAAAGCCATACTTCGTGGCACGTGCGACCGTGCTCGCTCGCTCTCCCCATCTCTTTCTCTGTCTCTATCTCTCCCTCTCGCTCTCGCTCTCGCTCTCGCTCTCGCTCCCTCTCTCTCTCTCTTTCTCTCTCGCTCTCTCGCTCTCTATCTCCCTCTCCCTCTCTCCCTCCCTCTATCTTTCTCTCTCTCTCTCTGTCTCTCTCTCTCTCTCTCTCTCTCGCTCTCTCTCGTGGCATACGGGCACCGCGCAGCCATTTTGTTTGCACGCAGCGATGCATCGCAGGTGGGCTCAGAGAGGAAGCAGAACAAGATGGAGGCTGCGTGGGTGGCCTTGTGGTGGCCTTGCCTCTCCGTAGCCTGCAAGAGTATGGGCTGTCTGCAAGGTGGGGCACCCCTGCACCGTGCTGATGTCAACATCGGGACCCACCACATGCTCAGCTGGCATCTTAATGGAGCAGACTTGTCACAGGCAGTGTGTCCTTGCCGCTGTGGCTTCAAATCTGCTAAAGACCCTGAAATCCAGCCGACGAGGTCAGTGTGCTGAAGAGCATGGGTGGCGGCGAACTTCCTGTGCCAAAGACCGCAGAGGTTCCGTCGGGCTGTTCGCGGTCTCCAAGAGCATGAAAGCGACTGCTCCCGCCCGAGGAAGGCGCAGGGAAGATGAAGGTGCCTGTGGTCAAACCGGACGGAACGACAAGTGAGCTGCTCGTGCAGCTGCTGGGCTGCATTCGGCCGCGCGAATCTGTCGGCAGGTATCGTTCTCGTCTGGTGATCTGCTGTGGTGTTGCCAACATTCTGAAGTAGCAAAGTGGAAGAAGCATTGCATAAAATGCGTAAGACTGAAGGACGAGGCCTCTTCCGACCAAGTCGGGAGAAATGGACGACGCCGCGAAGAAAATGCAGGACTCCGCAAGTTGTACAGCAGCTCTCGGAAAAGCACTTGTGATTTTCTTTTGTCGTGACGGTGCCAGCAGCATGACCTCACGCGACCACAGTAGCCATCTGATCATATCTTGCTCGTGACTTCTCCGACGGACTGTAGGAGCAGGCACGCGAGACCGTCCAGGCAGGTGCAGAGAGGAGGGCGAAGGGTTGAAGGGCCAAGGCATGCTGACGTCAGCCTTTGCGAGTCGAGGTGTCGTGATGAAAGGTTCAAGTTGAAAGGTAGAGAGAGTCAACAGNCCAGGCAGGTGCAGAGAGGAGGGCGAAGGGTTGAAGGGCCAAGGCATGCTGACGTCAGCCTTTGCGAGTCGAGGTGTCGTGATGAAAGGTTCAAGTTGAAAGGTAGAGAGAGTCAACAGCCACGGGAGCTATGACCATGTTACCTCAACTACTTTCCTCGCGTTTACTCGCTTTTTGTGCTGTCGTGTGCTTCACGCGGGTGTGGCCGCTGCGACAGTCAGTAGATTAGATTTGGACAGAGTCACGGTTGCTCGGCGTGTACTGTCTTGCCTGCCAGACGAAAAGCCACTGGGATGGCAGACAGATGGCAGATGTGTCACGGCTGGCCAAGCGCGAGTGCCAGGCTCTACTCTCAGAACTCCTCCGAGACCAACCCGCCAGTCCGGCGCCGTTGAAAGCATGCTTCGTTTGGAGACTCTGCTGGAGATTCTGCTGACAGCCTTGACAACCACGGCCAGCCAGGCAGACCCTTATGCGTTCATGCTGCAGCGTTTGAAGGCGTCCAAGGCGCACGGGGCTTTGAGACGGTAAGATACTGTAAGTTGACCGCCACACATCATTTCAGTTTCGTCGTCTCTTTAAGAGTTCTGTGGTGGCCCGCAGCCAGCCAATTTTCGCGGATGACAGGACAATGGCGGCTTGAAGCCGTCAGAGGGCGTGGCTTATCTGAAAGATCGGTTCAAAGAGACATGATGACTGCAACCAATGCATCCAGCCCAACGGGTTCGCCAGCAACTATGGGATTCAAGTCTAGGCGGCATTGTGCATGCTGTGCTGCTTCGTTGTACTAGTAGTCTTGCCCAAGCGAGTCACTTGGGTCATGCGGTTCCGAACCAACCCTGGTATCGGAAGCAGTCTCGTGAGTCAGTGGCCTGGTATGTCAGATTTCGGCTGTCATCAAACGCTGTTACTTGTTTCGGTCAGGAATGTGCTGTGCTAGCAAAACCTCTTGATGAAGTGACAAAGGGTGCAGGGACTTAGAGCCAGATGATCCTGCATCTCCAAACCCTCGCAAATCTGTCGCATTGCATAGAGAGCTGTCGGAACAAGACTGAACACCTGTGACAGGAGCAGCTGGCAGCAAGCACTTCACACTCTTAGTGTCGGGTTCATGAACATGGTATCGTTTTGCTCCCACATTGTATTTCAGGATATTGCGAAAGCTGACCCCCGTCAATCCAAAGAGTCGGATCAGGAAATGATCAGTTTGCTGCTTGTGCAGTCATGAGTACTGCATCTGACAATGTATATAGGTAGCAGGTAGATGCATCCCCAACAAAAATCAAAAAAGTACATTGCCAGGATCCTTGACAGCAGCTCTAAGGCTGCAGAAGGTACGCTGCGAATAAAAGACTGATGCGATCTTCACCACATCAGAAACGCGCCCCTTTGTGGGTAGGGGGACCATAGTTTAGGTCGCTGGGCACGAAACACTTGCTAGGGACTTCGGATACTTCGGTAGTTGGTTGTGCACGTACCAACAACATGGGAGCTCAAACTCCCGAATTTTTTGCCGGCTGTCCGCCTCGAGGACACAGTCATGCTGCGAGCCTCAGATGGAGCCGCTGGACCTTCTGTCCCGCAGCCGCATGCGGCTTTGAGGCTTCAGTCTGTTCAGAGTGTTCTGTATGGAGAGAAAGTTTAACGCGAACAGCGGCAAAGTTTGTTGCATCGTCAGCTTGCTCGCACCAGCATCAGCTGCTCTCGAGCAAGGGGAGGGTTCGGAAGTTGAGACAAGGTCACAAGCTTCGTCCGGGACGAGCTCATGAGCCACATCAAATGACCTGCCGGCAAGTAGGACTGAAAGGGAGACCATCCCGCGGCAGCACAACCCGCTTCGCCGATGGTGCAATTGCTTGACAGGTTGATGGTGTTGGAAAATTCAACAGTGAGCATCGAAGACCATTCACCCTGAAAGATTTTGCTGCAAGCGATGCTTCTGCCTCAGCCCTGTATACAAGTTGGCAAGCTCCTCCTCCCTCGATCTTGGCGGCTCATAGCGATTCAAGCATCGGGGTTACAGCTTGTTATGCTAAAATCCGAATGAGTGCAAAAGTAGGGGCTAGGAGGAAGCTGCCGTCTGTTGAATCAGTCTCAAGATGTCTCAAGCCATGTTTGTTCGGCAAGACCAGCTTTTGCTGAACCCGTGTGAAATCGTGTTCGCGGCGTGTCGTTCAAATCGTTTGGGAGCTGCTGTATGCTTAACTGCGCAGCCTTGCCACATCAATGAGGAACTGCATTAAGTGCAGTTCCTGGCGAGCACGTCGGAAAATCAGTCGCGCCCCGCATTGGGCCCTCGAACGGCCGCAGAGCAGCCGTTCCAACCGGGCCCGGACTTACGCGACGATGCGCATGATCTTGGCATGCAGGGCACTCTCTGGCCACTTGTAAGGTAGCCAACCCTTGTGTTTCACCCAGACTTCCAGGCACGTGTTGCAAAACATCTTCAGAGTCCTGCTTGGATGCATACATAAGGATCAGTTTGCAGATGCATGTGTCCAGCCAGTGCCAGCTATGCTGTCGTCAGCACTTTGTACCGCATAGCTGCAAATGCTCGTTGCTTTTGATATATATATATATATGCTACATCTGAGCAGGCAAGCCGCAGCTATTTAATGAATGACGAGCATGAAACTGCATGTGCGCTCCGCGAATACAGGAGTCATAATCAGTGCGGAGTGGCTTCTTCCTGGAAGATTGGGCATTGACCGTCTCCCTGACTGGTATTGTATCCGGACTGCAACATAGTTGTCCTCTCGCAGGGCTGGGCCTGGGGGTATCAAATGGACCCGGATGCATTCCTCCTTAGCTAACACCGCGGGCATCAACACGTGCTAAACACACATCAGCTCACTGTCGCTCTTCGATCATGGCGTCTGGCTCAGGACTGAACGCACGGCAGTACTGTACTCTCGTGACTCGCGAGTTTTTTCAGACTTTGCAGTCGGAGCCTCTGTTCTTCCTGTTTCCGCGGTCTAATGTCTAGAGGCTAGTAGTCGAATCCGGCCAGGAGGGATAACTTCGGGCTCTGGATTTCTGACACCGCCGTCACGAGAGAGCACGTTTGGAAAGACAGGATCACACCGTCTCATCACAGACGCCACGAGCGGCTGCAAGGACCAATTACGACCTCCGTGCTGGAGGCTCATCGCCCGGGGCTCGTTGGTGCTCTGTCGGGATCTTTGAAGATTTCTCTTCTGACTTCGTGTGAGCCAGTGTAGCTGACAGAGCCGAGGTCCTGATGCGATCCAGATCCCAAGCTCGAAGGGACCTGTCAAGCACGTGCAGATCGACAAGAAGGCACTGTTCCCTGGCCCTAGTGACCCTAGAGCTTTCCTGGCCTCGCCAGGAACCCAATCAGGTCGTTGTTTTACTGGGGCCAAAAACCAGGCCCTGGAGCACGGCAAGGCTTCTGAGGAGGAGGACGAAGATGGGCCCATCTATCGCAAGAAGAGGCCTGACAAGTTGGTAAAGTCCTAGTTGAGGCATTCTCAAGCTTGCGCCTCGTCAACAGGCCCCTTAGATACTCAGTTAAGAGTAAGAGTGCGGGATCTCGGGATGCCAGAACTTCTCGCGTGGAGCTACCACCAACGTGGCTGGCATTGAAGTATCCTCTGACGAACGCCAAGGTCTCAGATTGAGCCTTGAGCCCGCACAAGCCTCACGTGTGTTTCAAGTCAAAGTGGCCTGCGAGCGTGAGATGCCGCTGAACTCGGTTTTCCGGCTCAAGCCACACTATTAAAGTCACTATTACTATATTCGACTATATTATATTGGGCATCGCCTTGATCTGGAATCTAGAATCTAGCCCTTCTTTCGCACGGCTTCATGGGTACGGCATGAGAAGCAAAGCGGTCCCGCCGGCTCTTGGTTAAACTATGCGTGTGGTCGGCCCTAGACCAACCTTCCAGATCTCTGCTGTGCTCTTTTATGATTGCCAGATATGCCGAGGGCCCCGTGAGCCTTATGCCAGACGGTTCTCAAGTGGGATAAGTCGCAACAGTGTCCATGCATCCGAACAGCTGCACGTCCGGAAGCTGCCCTACCATTTTCCAGAGATTGGTCAGCTTGCGTCCTGCTTCCCAGCCGCAGTTTGGATCAAGTCTTTGGATGAAGCTCCAGGAGACTGCGGGAGGGGCTTCTTAAAGGAGCCTGGAGGCCTGGAAGACTCTTCGTTGCCCTCGGGTGCTTGAGCTGCAGATACTGGTGCTTCGCAGCTTCAGCCGACAGAAACCAGGGACGGGAAAGGGGCTGGAGTCTGTAGGACATTTCGCCGTGTTAGGAGGAGCTTCCCTTTCTCCTACGAATCATGGTTCCTGTTGCCCTGGCCAGAGACCATGCGAGAACTGCTCGAAGCATGAGGGCCACCGGCTCTGGTAGCCAAGTATTCAAGGCCCTTCAACGAACAAGCCGTGGCACAAGAGACGTGCAAACTCAGCCCCAAACCCTGACCTTTTCGCAAGCTCAAGGCGTGCAAACATGGCCTCCGGCGCTCGCATGAGGCAACTTATGCGTCAGCCATGTTCTTGAAGGGGTTGACATGCAGTAGTTTAGAGCCTAGGGTTCTGGTCCCTTAACTCGAATCTCTGTCAAACACGCGCATCCACGAGCCTGGGCCGTAAAGCTGTCAGTAATCACCCCGGGACATAGGCATCTGACATTTTCATGTCTCGGCCCCTTGCTGTTCGGCAGAGTCGTAGTTTAAGGGTTCCCTTCGGATTTCTGCCGGCGAAATTACTGCACAAGGCGGCACTTTAGCTTCAGCATGGCAGCGGCGCTCGCTGCCCTAATCGTGTCGCTGGTGGCGGCGGGGCCACGACGTGAAGCAGAGCAGTGTGCAACTCAGCCAAAGCGAGACGAAAGCTGCAGCTCTCAACTATGATGAGGGCCAGTGGTGGCGGGTCCGCACAAATGAGAGACAAGAAGAACAGTTGGATGACGCAGAGTATTTATGCTTGAATCTCTACAGGGTCTCTGAAGTTCATCAAGGGGAGGGCCAGCAGCTCTATAGGAGTTGTCAGTGCGAGCATTCATCGAGCTCCAGCCAAGGATAGCGATGTTCAGGACCTGATTCAGACCAAGGCTGTGTGGCGTGCCTGAAACAGAAACAGTAGACGGTCTGAGGAAGCCGTGCAGTGAAAGAAGATCGTCAGACGCAAAGTGCACCAGAAGTGATCATTTGCGATTGATCCTCTCTCCCTTTGAAGAAACAACCTGCGCTGCTTTGCATGCCGAGGCGCGACCAACAAATGTCCGCGAGCCACGCAATTGGCACCAGTAATCCTGCAGGAGAGATGGAAACGGTCACTTGGTGCAATCATCAGACCAAGTCAGGACGCACACGCTATCCGCTACACGTATCAGCTGCTTGTGGAACACTCAGGTCTCAGTCAGGTATTCCTTGGTGGACGACAGTGGTACGGAACTGTTTCACTCTCACCCGAGCCTGCTGCAAGCGCTGAGTGGCTTTTCTTCATCTTATTCGGATAGCAGCAAGCGACGGCTTTCTCGTTTCTGCAACCCTTCGGAGTGCAAGCGGGCTGGAACCCTTGGGCCGAATTTGCAATGAGGCCAGCAGCATATTGGCGATGCTCAGACCTCTTCCTTGAGGCTGCCAGTTGCGTCACCTCGGGTCTCTGCAGATCGAACCGTCCCCGTTGGCGTCGTCCTTGGGCTGGCTAAGTTGGATCCGGGAGAAGTAAGTTTTTGCAGAATGGGACAAGCTGATTGCACTGTTGTGGCTCTTGTGGCTGAAGGTCTGAGGCTGGCCCAAGCCTTCGTTCAGACCCTCGGCCCTAGGCTTCTATGAAGCCCTCATCCCCATCTAGGGGCCATGGCCATGGACAAAGAAAAGCTTGGAAAGCTCCCTTGCGAGTCGCAGGCTTCGCTTCGAGGCTTTCGGGCAAGGAGTGGATGTGACAATGCAGAGCCCTGGGCTACATTTGTGTGTGTGGACCTTATTATCCTTATTCAGCTAGTGTCCTTCCGTGCTGTGTCGTACTCGCATCTTGTGCCACATTGTGTATTGATATGGTTGCATGATGTTGCATGTTTGCGTTGGGCCAATGTTTCTCGCAGTGTCGCGGCAACACGGTTTGGCAGCGTTGCAGTGGGGTGTTCTCCCAGTGCATTGCATTGCGGTTTCAATCCGTTGCGGCCACTTTTGCTTTGTCTTTGCAGCTTCTGACCTGCTTGTGTCTCGGCCGGATTGATGTCCACTGCGGATTCTCCGCGTGTAGGTTTAGCATTTGGGTCGTCGTAAGGCTGACTCTGCGCATGCTAATCGAGCAGGGGTCCGTCGTCCAGTTAAGAATTGCAAATGCCGGCGAACTTGGCTTCGCCCGAGTTCCTAGCGCTGTGCGGGATGCTGATGGGTCTTCCAGCCAAGGAAGCGCCACTCACCGCTGGCTCGAGACCTCGAGATCACCGTCGCCGACAGTGACGGTGATTTGCCGTTCTTACCATCATGAGTGTCCTGAGGTCTTCCGAGCTTCTAAGCAAGCTTCCGCACACTGCCTCTTGGCCAAGGTCTGCATACGCGCCCGCTCGTACGGCAGCGCTCCATCTACGACACCTTGACTGTTTGGTGCGGATTGTGCATGAAGGCATAGGCATGATGGAACTCAAATTAGTTTCGAAAGTACCTTGCGTCAACCATGTCGGAGTGAGCAGGCAGTGTGGATAGCTGCATCCCAATGTTTTTTGCCGTTTGTCGTAGCAATTACTTTCCAGCTCTCGTCAGACTTTGTATCTATCTTTCTGTCTATCTATCTACCTACCTACCTATCTATGTCTATCGACCTATCTATTCACCTATCTATCTATCAACCTATCTGCCTATCTACCTCTCTGCCTATCTACCTATGTATGTACAAGCCTATCAATGTAACTGTCTACCTATGTACCTTTCTGTCTATGTCTCAATCTATCGATCGGTCTATTGTTCGATCCATCGATCGATCTTCCGATCTTTCGATCGAGCGATCTATCTAATTATCTACATGTCTGTCTATCTATCTCGTCCTCTATCTCTCTCTCTCTCTCGCTGTCCCTCTCCCTCCCTTTCTGCCTCTTTGTCTGTACCTGCATGTATTGATACGTCGAGTTTTGCAGGTTCTTGTTATGCTCTCTGATGCTATGCTATGATCTGTTATGCTGTGTTATGTTACGTATGCCATGCCAGGTTACGCCTATATCGTGTTACTGTTATGTTGAACTGTGTTAAGTTCAATCACATATTCCTATATGTGCTTATATATATACACATAGAGGGTATATACATATATAATTATATATTTTTAACTGTGGGTACATATGTGTGTACATATGTATCTATTTCTATATATATATATATATATGTGTGTGTGTTTGTTCGCTTGTGTATTTAGTCGTACATACATACGCTCGTACATACGTACATGCATACATGAGTACATACATGCAATCATACACATACATACATACATACATACATACATACACACACATACATACATGTATACATACATACACTCTGTGCTGCTGTGTCCTGCTCTGTTATGCTCCGTGTTCTGTTCTGAAACGTTATGCTATTCTGTCCTAGGCCATACTTTGCTCTGCTATGTTATGTTATGTTATGCGATGTTGTGTCATGTTGTGCTATGTTGTGCTATGTAGTTATCTGCGATACTAGTACATGCACAGGCTGTGTCAACATGGTTGGAACCCAGCTGGTTTTTCACAGAGCACTTGTGGAGATGATGCACGCTGCATGGGACAGCCGTGAGACACTCTGCACACTCAAATTTTGCAAAGTGCATGATCTCCTCCCAGGAAGGACCAGGAGCCGTCTTGACCTCTGTGGGCACTTCCCTCAAAGGGTTGGTTCGGCGTGGTGACACCTTCTTTGTGCCAAGGCTGCATGACGCTGGCAGTGGGAGGGGCTTTTCAGATTAATCTGAGTTTATGAAGCCGCATGTGCACTCTGCCGGCCAGCTGACGCCGCATGCTGCTCTCAGTTCCAAAGGATTTGGAGCTGCCTCGGAAGGGCTCGCTGCTGACCGTTCGCACTGGGAGGATGGAGAAGGACTACTTGCAAAAGGCTTGGACACGATGATGGCATATCCTGGCAACACCACAGTTCCAGAAATGAAACCGGAGGTCAGGCGACCGAGTGCATTGCATAAATGTACGTGTTCCGAGGCTTGAAAGTACCCGGCCCTGCTTTGTCACATGTTTGGATTGTGCTGTGGTGACACATCTTTGAAGCTTGTTGAACTCTTGTAAGCACTACATATAATAGAGGAATAGAGGACATACTTCAAGGCATGCTAATGTAGACCACGGTGGACACGACCTGCCCCTTCATGTAACAATGCAATGCTTAGACGGTTTTAGAGATTCGAGTTGTGAGGTGAGGTTGGTTGGAAGTCTAATGCGTGAGCTGCAACGACCAGCAAAAAGCTTGCAGCACCTCTAGCGACGCTGCGTGACTTCAGCTTTGTGATCAGGCAGCTTCCCTTATTGCCACGAATGCGACGCAGCCGCTGCCAGAGAAGTGGGAGGCAATGTGGCAAAACAGAATTCAAGGGGTTACCCAAGTTGGGTGCCAGTGGGCTTAGGGCTTAGGTGCAATCAGTTGCGAGGGCAAGGCATGTCAGCAGCAATATAAACAATCGCGAGTCTTGACAACATGTGACGCAAATTTTGAACAACCTTCATGACGCGTTTTTTTGGCCAAGTGGCGCTGCAAGGACTTCGTTTTCTTGGCGCATCGTAGTGAATGAGCGTGTGGGAGTTGTAGGATTGCTACACTGGCGACGACAAGACAAAAGCCATGGGCC
The DNA here is from genome assembly GCA_003297005.1 of Symbiodinium sp. clade A Y106. NCBI lineage: Eukaryota > Dinophyceae > Suessiales > Symbiodiniaceae > Symbiodinium > Symbiodinium sp. clade A. The sequence continues at coordinate 14,248 of BGNK01000451.1, forward strand.
ACGGCATCGTGATCGCGTCCAAGCTTTACTCGCGCTTTGAGAACGAGGCCGGGGGGGCTGAACATGAAGAAGTGTGTTCATGCGGGCTGACCTGCTTTGTTTTGCACTGCCGGCCCTGGATGCAGGATGAGGCAGTCGATTACATCATATTGGCGTCTTGAGCTAAAGTCAAGATGGGCCAGTGTTCATCTCAAACACTGTGGAATATTTGCTTGTCGAGTCCGTTCCTGGTGGCAAGGCGGCAGGTGAACACATCACGTTAGTGTGTGCAGTGCAATGCTTTGTGCTGGCTGCATGCAGACTAGTGCAGCTCATCTATCGGCGTCATTCGGACCTCTCCCCTGCCCTGTCGTCGGCCTGCAACGATAGCAATGTGCCACCGAGTTATTTACCGAAGCCAACTTGATCTACAAGCCGCAACTCAACTTCGTGTTGGTTTGCAAAAGCCTGCACCTGCCCGGGCCTCAATGTCAATTGCCACTGCACATGTCTTCTTCAGAAGGAAGCTCAAACATGATTCCAGTACGGCATGGAAACGGTCAGCTACCGGTGACTTACGACAGTAAGGCAGCTCTCTCACTCAAGATCGGTGCAGTAGGGAGAAGCTGGGAAGCTTCATTGTGCTTTGCTCCGGCCGGGAGTGATAAGCCCCTGCACTGCAAAGGCAAAAGGTCCATGCTGGAGCACCTTCCTGGGATGCAGGAGTGACTAGTTGGAGGCTTTAGTTGGAAGTTGGATCTGTGATGCAACGCCAACGCAGGACCCACTTGCAGCCTGACAATAGCCCAGCAGCTGGATCAGTTCAAGCTGTGGGACCCTCCGAAACAGCATAGCTGCGGCCTCAAACAAGTTGTCATGGCTGCGACTTGTTCTTGTTTTTGACTATTTAGCTAGAGTAGAATTGACTGGGACAGGTAAACCAGTGAACCGTTGCGTTGTGAGGATCTGCAAAGTGCGCTTAGGCAAGCTTTAGGGTTCTGTGATGTCGCACGAGGCCTTTGGACCTTGCTTGACGAGTTTTGGCAGCAAGGCTGTGCCAAGGCTATGAATGCTTCTGCTTGGCAGCTTCCGAATGCATCCCACATGTCAAGCAAAGAAGTACTCGCAGTTACACTTCCGAATGGTTGGACCTTCTGAGAATCGCAGGATGCAATCCTAAGAACAGATAGTACGACTCATTGCAGATATGTATATATATATATATATATGTGTGTGTGTGTGCGTATGTGTGTGTGTATATGAGCACGTACATGCTGCCATGCACAACACTCGTGCAAGGCAGGCCCCCAACATCCTCTAATCACTTTTTCATGCCCAGCTTGTACATTTCACACCCGCAACGCCTCCGAATCGCTTGCATTGCCTCGGTTTGGGCCTGCTAGGGTTTCACATTCGCTGCTTTCAACGACAGGTCTGCACGTCGGGTATGTTGAATTTGACAGCCGAGCGCGTCATGGAGTGGAAATGTGAGAGCAAGAGTCAGAGACCGAGGACTGCTTCGACATTTCCAAAGGCGGAACTATCGGACTTGCTTATGTGGGCACACTGTGCATGATGCACAAGAAGCCTGTCCTCACTACTCAGCACCGCGGTGGGCGGGAGATGCCCGAAACTTTTACCTCAGTCCCGGTTGTCCAATGCTTTGTGTCTGCACGTTTGTGGTCCATGCGGTTGCAGCTCAGGAATTGGGGGTCCTGGCCGCGCTGACCTCAGAGGCTTATAGACTTTTAGGCAGGTTGCCTTGGAGCCGATGTTGCATTCCTGAAGCCTTGACCTTGAGCCCTCCAGCCCGAGGAACACTGGGGTAGTCTGGTACTCCGAGCGCACTTGGAAGACCTTTGCGCACGAAGTGGGGCACAATTTCGGAGGCGGCCTCCGGGGAGCTCATGTTGCATTTCGCAGTGCGCAGCTGCGTTTAGGATGAAGCAGGTCACCATTCCTTTGAGAATGGCCAGGGAAAGACGGGAGGAATCATGGACTACGGCGACGGCACATTAAACGGCATCTTCCAGTTTAACACCCAGTTTCGAACCCGAGCTTAAAGAGTTTCTCTTCAGTGCTAGAGCTCTACAATCTTGGCCAGATTCAGTTCGCAGTTTTGCTGTCACCGCAGTGTCCAGGAAAAGACGAAATTTGCCAGACCATCAACTACATCCTTCCCAAATGCTCTCAGATGTGGGAGTTCAGTGGCGAATGCGGCAACCGAATCCTCACTGACGAAGAGGATTGCGAATGTGATGAGGGTACCTCGTCAAACCCTTCAGTCGTCCTGTGGGAACATGTCTACAATGCAGACAGCTGCAAGTGCTCCACATCTCAGTGTTGAAGTGCCTCGAGTGACCTGGGTCTCCAAGGAAAGGATTGTGCCTTTTGCCACAACTGTGTCTTGGACAGCGGCGCCGAGTGCACACCTGAAGGTATGGGAGTAAAATCCGTTGGCGCCTTGGGGAGAAAATCCAGCACGCTTTGTGTTGGTGATTCTGATAGTGCTACAGAGCCAGTGTCTGCATGACTCAATACCATTGGCTTGTCCTGAGAGTTGGAACGTCTTGCATTGCCAAACTGGGATCTCCACATGATCTTGAACAGATGTCGAAGTTTACTCCCTGCAGACTCCCGCCTGCAAGCTTGAGATGTGAAGGACTCGGGGTGGCCAGTGGGGCTTGCTGCACTGCTGACGGCAAGCTGAAATCTTATGGAACGGCTTGCCAGGCGAACCATCCTGGTGGGTTATCATCCACTGTCTTAAATGCTGTACTCGTAGCCGAAGTAGTGCCTTATGCGGCCCTATCCTTGGCCACCGCCAAGAATGTTTGAGGAATCTGACGCTCTGGTGCAGTACAATGTGCGAGTATTCTATACTTTGGTGTTTGGCCTTGTGCGTGGGGGAGATTCGCGCAGATTCTGAGCCAAAGTTTTAGGGTGAAGCGGGAGAGAGTTGACCAGCGGTCACGAGCAGACGCGCAGCAAGCGACAGCCCTGAGCTGCAGCTCGGGTGTGAGGTTTTCGGGCAGTTTCGGGTTCTTTTGCAGGGATTGGGGAACAGTTGGGTCGGCAGGTCCCTGGTGTGGATGATGGCTTCTGCAGCGCAGGCTTGTGCATCCCCGCACGTTGCCGCTTGTACCTTTACGAGTCTAATGGTCCATAAACCAAATTGAGGGTCCGCTGACCGTCCATCTTAGGTCAGACGTTTACCTTCGTCGGAGACTTCTGTGGTCTCCTGGCTGTCAGACAGTTGGTTTTGCAGATAGTCCTGGCCAGATGTCGAAAGACTAGCTCTTGAAGGGGTGGAAACGATGGATGGCTCCAAACAGTCGAAGCTTCAGACTCCCAATCTCGGCCGCTGAGTCACTATGCGTTTCGAGCTCTCGAAGTCTCGAAGGTCTTGCGCATACCCAGTTTACAGAAACTTCAGCGAGGCTTCGAAACTGACAAGGGTTGAGTCGCTGACCGCTGAAGGAGCCTGTAAAGCTCGAGAAAGCAAAACGTTGGGATTTCAATGTCGGGGACCTTTCATTCTGCTATGACTGAGTTCCTGCCGTATCTCATCAGCGCTTGTGGGACAGCAAAAAGGTGCCTCAACACCGCGCTGCTTCCTACAAGCACAATGATGACACCCGAAGCCCCGCCAAGCCCTAAGCCTGAAAGGGTGACGTGGAGCGGCTCTCCCAAGGATGTTCTAGCCTAGGCGCCACTAGGCGCGATAAATTTGATTTCCTGCTCTGAAGGCCTGGGCTGCTGAGTTGGAACAACCCCCCAGCTCTCGCCCCTGGAAACATTGGCATTGTCAAATTGGCTTTATGTTGTGGCTTGGAGGATCCAAGCTCCTCGCAGCCTCTCAAATCCTGCAGCTTTCATCCCACTTGGTGGTGCCAACTGTCTGACTGACCGCACAGCTTCAACTTTGGAAACCCCCAGCTTGAAAAACACCAGACTTGCGTGAATCTTACAGGTGCAGCTCCGTACCTTATGCTGGGTCTTAAGCTTTCAACTGTTCCTATTTGTCAAGCATATAAACTCGCAGACTCACTAGTTCGATTTCGCCTTCTGAAGTCTCCCTCGAGCCTCGAGGCCTACCGGTTAAGAAAAGCAAAAGCCTGTTTGCTGGTTTATCTAATACTGGCCCTGGCAATCTCAGGGTCGAGGACAGTTACAGGGTCCGTGCGGAGCAGCGTAGCAAACTCCGCTGGCTACAAGGTATCAACGAGCACAACCAGTGCAAGTTCAAGTCCTGGCCTCGGCGGACCGGGTGTGTAATCCGGGCCACGTGTCACAAGGTTGTCTTCTGATGACTGGCAAACGGAAGCTCTTTGTCCTTATGTAGACCATGCTTCTTACACCCATCGAGGTGCAAGGATCCCAATTCCGGTGCGTGTGTCACGATGGACGGCTGGTTGGTTGGTGGTAAGCCGGTAACCTGGCAGAGTGCTGTAATCCTTTCCCCTAATATTAACGGCCCCCTCTCCCCCCGATAGAAACTCGGAAAGTGTTTTTATTATCGTTAGGGGGTATTTTATCCCTTCACTTTTGAGGGATCTTGCTCTTGCTCCTGCTCTGGCTCTTGCTCCTGCTCCTGCTGCATCTCTTGCTCTCGCTCCTGCCCTCCTGCTTTTGCTCTTACTCTTTCTTTTGCGCTCTTGCCCTTATTCCTGCTTTTGCTCTTGCTCTTGGTTTTGCTTTTGCTCTTGCTCCGGACCCCCTAATGCAAATTAGGTTTTAAAGGGCAGGGATGATTTCGGGAGGATTCGCCCCAAAGCGTTTTTAGTAAATAAATGGGGGAAGGGATTACCTGGGGGAACGCGAAGGAATAGTATTTAAACAGAAGGAGGAACTCGCATGGAAGAATCCTGAACCCTAAACCCTAAACCGAATATCAGATTTCTTGAGGTTCCTACATTACATACCCAGACCCTGGATCTTCCGAGCCCCATCTCTGGAGGCCCTGGTTTGTGGGTAGGGTCTAGGGTTTAGAGCCTAGGGCACACAAAAGGAAATCGATACAACCCAAACGTCATCCATATACTAGTTTGATGATACTATAACAAAATATAGTCAAATGTGGTACAACGGTACGTAAGATAAGAAGAACTGCTGAAGCCAAGCTGTAGTCCCTAAGAGCCGGTTGCCCCGATGTGTCGTTGCTCGCCCCGCCCTGCGCATAGTCTTGTGGGTGACAGGGTACTTACCGGGTGGGCAGAAGATGATCGCAGTCTGTGGGCTGTGAGCTAAGGCGAACCATGTGCTTGACCAGATCCCTTGTGCATTCTCGCAAGAAGGGGACCGCAGCCATGGTTCTCCATTTGTGCAGACAGTTCTTTCATCCACCGTCCCAGAGCATTGAGTTTGTTTTATTCGCAGTCGCCGTCTGTTCATTCTGTGCTACAGAACGTGTGCTGGGTAATCGGGTCTTACATGCTTATGCTTGGCGTCAATCTCTGTATCGGATAGCCGTGCAACTTCATCCACTGCTTCTGCATACCTTCGATCGTCATGGACACACCGGCTGTTGACAGGACGGCATCTGCATGGAGGGAGAGTGCATTCCGGCGTGGTCGGGCTGCGGCAATGGCTTGAGGGAGGCACGAAGGGTTCGACTAGGTGCAGGCTTGCGATGGATGCTCCATTGGTCGTGTCATCCTGACTCGTAGCGCCTGAAGTTCGCGCACTACAGATGGTGCTGCAGAAACATGCGGCCGTATCATCATAGCACTTCAGTTTGGGTGCTCCAAGCAGTGGCCAGCGGTGATTTCGAAAATGAGTTTGCTGCAGACGTGCACGCAGTTTGAGAGACGCGCCTGACGTCTTGAAATGGCTAGTTGCTTAGCGTGCTTTGTATTTTCTGAAAAGGCCTGTGTGACGATGTTTAGTTCCTGGGAAGGGCTGGTCGGAGGACTAGCAGTGCAGGACTCATATAAAGTGCAAAAGCATCCAGCATGCTAGCCACAGCTGCTCCCCCTGCCTGTTCTGGCCTACACTTTACCTGTTTTGAAGGCTGCGCCATTCCCGTTCTGTGACTGACACAGCCCTTTCTGAAGCGAAGTTATTCGTGCAGATCGCGTGGATTGTGACTAAGTGCGAGCCACAGAGCGCCGTGATGTTGTGTATCGACATGTATCAAAGTAGCATGTCTCATCCATTCCTCGGTGGCACGTTGTCTCGCTGCAGGCCGACGAGGAGTGCGAATGCGCCGATCCGGGGACGATGTCGTGTAGATACTGCACAGACTGCAAGTGGGAGGTTCTAAACATTGAATCATGTCCTGGCGAGTAGGATTGCTTAATCAACGTGTTTGCTTGGTTCACTTTTCGCGTTGACCCTTAGCGTATTGAATCTGGACTCTTTTGCATAGTTTTGAGGCGACATCAAATGCCAAGCCCCTGACAAGGCTGCAGCACGGCAAGCAATGCACGCCGGATGGCAAAGACTCTGATTGTTGCAGTGAAGACGGCATGTTCAAGTCCCTTGGTCCAGAATCCGTGGATTTCTTCCGACTATTTGCACTCTAGTGCATAGACCAGCAGAGCCCTACCTGTAATCACCCGCAGACACAATTTCTCGAGCAAGATTTGAGATGACAAAGCCCAGGGCCGCTGGGACGATGGTCATGCAGAGCCACGGCTACCATGGTTTCTGTTTCGCCGGTCTCTCGGCTGCTTCAGAGCTGAGGCGCACTTTGCTTGAAAATGGGAGGCGGCAGTAGTTGTCGGTGCGCGATCATATGGTTCCCGTCGAGGTGTTACCCACGGCACCAAGTGTGAAGAGCTGGCATCAGCTTATGCTCCGACTTGGGGTGACTTCTGTGGGCTGCAGGCGGGTCTATGCTGCACTGCACATCGGCTTGCATTCGGGATCTGCTAGAGCCTACGTGACAGGATGATGCAGGATGTACATGCTTTGCTTTTCTTGTTATCATTGGTTCAACATTGCAAAAGCCTGATGTATTATGCAATGTTGCAGGAGAACCCATGCCTGCTGCTTGGCAGCCAGAAGCAGAAGAAACACGTTGATGTGATGCGAGCCAATGCAAGCCTTCCAGGGAAAGTGCTGCTAAGGTTCAAGTGCATGTATTCCGGCGCCTGCAACGCACTGCATGGATGGAATTTGAACGGTCAGCCCTTGAACCAACTGCCAGACGGAACGCCTTGCGAACTGCAGCCTCTCGGCCACGACTGTGGAAAAGCACACATCATAATCCTGACGCTTCCACGAATGCCTCTTCCATGGTACTTGTGATGATTCGAATAAATACCTTTCGGGCATTTGTGGTGGTAGCAGTTCCCAGAGTGGCAGAGTTTTAACATCGGTTCAATGTTCGAGTATTTCTGCAGTTATGACGGTACTGTTGACTTTTGCCTGCTTCGCCAGACATGTGGTTGGATCCTGCAACGCCGGGGAATGCATCCTCCCGCCGACGACAACGACGCCGAAGCCGACAACAACCACCGTCGGTCCAGGCACGAGCTGCAGCAGCTTTCCAGTCGTAGAATTAGAGAGCTAGGCTTGCATGTTGGCAACATGTCGGATGAGCGCTACAAGGAAAGCTAGCTCTTTTAGACCTCGCGGAAATTATTGTTTACAGACTTGGTTTGGGTCAAAAACGAGACTTCATCCTCTCGTTGCCCTAATTCAGGAAGGCCGTTTGGCTGCTTTCTCGATTAAGGGGGGTGGATCCCCTTCCCCCGTACCTTGAGGCCCCGCCCCCACAAGGTGTCAATACAAAAGCAGACGACACAGCCAGCATCAGTCGGGCAACATAGACGCGGCATGCATCTGCACAACTGAAGACAGCAGCATTGCCTCACTTCTTTTCCGACTCGTTGTTGACAAGTACAAGCATCCACGATGCGCAAGAAAGAACAAAAGCAAGAAAGAACGAAACAAACAAAGAAAGAGAGATAAAGAGAAACCCGAACAAAAGAAAGAAACGAGGAAAGAAGGAAACAAAGAAAGAACCAGGGAAACCAGGAAGAACGAAAGAAACAAAGAAGGAAAGGAGGAGAGAGATAAAGAGAGAAAAACAGATATAAATGAAAAACTAAACACTGACGAAAGACACAACGAAACAACTAACGAAGAAAACTAGGTAACTTAAACGGCAAGAAGCAACCTCAGAAAGAAGAGAGAACGAACGGAAGAAATAAATGACAATACTGAAATACGTCATAAACACAGGAAATACAGAAATAAACAAAGAACGAACGACAGAACGAAATAAACAATAAGGACAGGCCGAAAACAGAAATCACCAAAGAACGACAGAAAGGAGCAGAGGGAGAAAGAATGAACCAAATAGATGACAGAACGACAGAAAGAAAGACTGCACGAAAGAAAGAACGACGCCCGAAGGTAACAAAACGCTTCAGAGTTGCTATCGTCCGTTCTGCTCTTAAGTGGTTGATGTCTGTCTCGAGGGTATAGAATGACGGGGCCATTTCAAGGCTTGACACGTCCTCAGGAGCGCATGTCAGATTTTACCATGATGACATATTCCTACTGAGCGCTCAGGCAGCGTCGACGTGGACTTGCCAACTGGCGACGAGGGGAGCACGACGGAAGAAGCTGCAACCACCAAGCCGGAAGAAACGACGGAGGAGCCAACCGAGGAGCCAACAGAAGAGCCAACCGAAGAGCCAACGGAGGAGCCAACAGAGGAGCCAACGGAGGAGCCAACAGAGGAGCCAACGGAGGAGCCAACAACGGAGGAGCCAACAACGGAGGAGCCAACACCGGAGGAGCCAACGACGGCACCGAGATGTGACGAGATCATGGCCGTGGGGTCATTCTCATGCCAGCTCCTCCATGATAGATCTAGGATGAGCTATGCAGTAATCGACGTCGTGCAGCTTGGTGTGCACTAGCAGTCACTAACCTAGTCTAACTGTTCACGAACTGCGATTGAGGTATGGCTCCGACTGTTCCGGCTGTCAGGACCCGACTTGGCTCAGGGATGGTTTCGTCAGGCTGCTTCAGCCCCGGTTTGGAGCCGCCTGTCCGCCGTCTTTGGGAGCCCTCTTTCTGCGTGTTCTTGCCTTATTTCAGTGGCAGGCAGTCCACAGAGTCGTCGTACACGGCACGGGGGGAATGTCTCCATGTAAATGCTCTCAAAAAGTGCATCTTGGGCTTTTTCTTTGGATCAGCTTTGAAATGAGCTGAGCAACATGCTCGTGCCCGTTTTCACGGCGAGGGTGTCCCCAAATTCCAACGCAGTGCTAGCATACCAGAAAAGAAGACGAGACGAGCTTCTGGCATGCACATGTCGGTGGCACCAAAAGCGTGCATGGATACATCGCAGTTGAACCCTGGCACGAAGAATTAAGTCAAAGTTCACCCAGCGTCCTCACATCCTCCAGCTCAAAAAGGCCAGATCTTGAAGCCAAAGCGGTTTTATGCACAGGACGCCACAATGGGCAGCAGCGTGCGGAAGGTGCGGCGATGCCGTGTAGCTGTGTAGCCTCTGTTTGTGTTGCATTGGTTCCAGCTGCTTGCCGCTTGCCCCTGGTGTTACCTACGCTCAGGACCGGACGTAACTTGTGAGAGCACTTCTCAAGCTGATCAGATCGAGACTGCTGTTCAGAACAGTTCAAACACCTGAAGGCAACCGCAATGACGACTGTGTCGTGTAAGCCGTGTTGGAGATTGTGGATGCGAACATGTGCCTCGGCCCGGACTTGTTTCTACGATGGTTCGAGACTGCAGGTGCACTGGGATGTCGGTGGATTGACACTTCGTGGTTGGGTTCAGCTTGTCCGCCTTTACAGCCTATGGCCACCCTGCAATGAACGAGCCCAGTGATCAATGTGATGCTGTGATGCTCAGTATCCTGAAAACACCACCTTGCATTAACCAAGCCATTGTAAGTGCCATTCGGGCTTCACTGTGCAACGTCGAGGTGATCAAGTCCTCAGCAAGTGGCGACGAGCTTCTACTGCAATTGGTACTGTAGAGTAACTGTCAGCTTTGGGCTGAGTGGCACTTCACTGGAGATGCTTGTGTCCAGACTTCGTTGCAGCAGTTCCTGAGCGCGTCTCTCTGATATTTTCTAGCAGGAGCAGATGTAGGCTTGGGCGCAACATGTTGAAGCAGCCGTGAGACTCGAGCTTCGTTCCGATTGCACAGCCCAAGGCAAGCCAGACCTTGATGCATGTTCGCAACTCCAGAGGAGATACTACAAGGAGGATTCGTGCACTTGCAACTGTGGCATGTGCCAAGCACACCTCTCAACTTGAAATTGGAAAGCACCACGAAGTTAGTCTTGCATGCCTCCTGCTAGGCTGAAGTTTGCCTAGGCAGAGCATGGAATGTTCCTGCCCTCCTTTCATAAGATGGTACCTGTCAGCCGATCAGCCGAAAGGGACCGTGGCAGCTTCCCGGGATTCATTGGGGGCAAAGGCTCCTCTGAGTGCGGTATGCTGCCGGCAAAGGCTTTGCCCAGATGGAACAGACCGACACACACACAGATAGACAGACAGATTTAATACATATATATATATATATACACACAGGCACTGACTGGTACGACGACAAGGTCTGCTAGAGCGATAGACGGCATGGAGTCTTTGTTTTAATCCGACTGTGACCGTCTTCTAGCAGAAGCAATTCGCATGTGCGGTGATTGTGCCAGCTCGATGAAGAGGATTTTGTTTCTGTTAGAAGTACTGCAACCATCGGTTGAAGCATGCGTCCTTAACGAAGTCGGCAACAATTGTTCGTCGCAGGGGAACGGCACAGGTGGCTGGCACTGCGCCATGCTTGTCAGCAGCGGGAATAAAGCCTCCAAGCACGAAGCAAAGACTTTCAACGGTTTTGGCATCCGGCAGATGTCCTGTAATGAGGGCAGTTCTGCCGCTGGGCCCCACTTGTTTGATCACATACGGTAGGCCGGTGGTCCTCCCGGACGTGGTCTCCACCGTTTGCTCTAAAAGCACCAGGGGCCCAGATGACTGGATAGGACATGCGGCGTGCGCAGAAGTCGTGCTAAGATTTGGCCGTGGGTTTTGTCAGAGTCCAACTGCTTGTATGTGGGCAAGAAAGGCCTGGGTATTCCATGGAAATACAAGCTGAAGGGATCGGCTGGGCTTGTGGCAGGCCCAGATATGGCCAAGCTGGGCCTGAGGTCACGTAGTTTCCTTTGATCTAGCAGTCTAGCGGAGCCAGCACATGCCCCATGCGTTCAGCTGAAGCAAGATTGTGGCCAGGCGTCGGCAGCCTGGCTGTTCTGAGTTGGAAGCCTTGTCGTCTGAGAGCATGAGGGCAGAAGTCAGCTTGCAGGCCCGAACAACTTAGCAACTCATGCCCTGATAGGCATCTTATTACCTTCTTGGCTCTTTGTTGACGGTTCTAAATTTGCAGCAGAACTGCCTTGCTGGTTTCATAGCTCTACACGTCGACGTAGGACCGGGTTGATGAAGCTTCAAGCTGCTTGCAGTAGACTGCACTTCGTCTCGTGACGGCTATCGAATGCCGTGTGGAGATGGCAACGACATGCAGCCGCCCGCCACAGTGGCCATGTCCGCAGACCCAACATCTACTAGATGTCGTGAGTGTTGAAAATGGTGGCTGCCGGACTTTACGTCTTCTTTGACTGGTGCGCACTTCTCAAGTTTGAATGTACTTGCGGCCTTCAACCGGCATGCTTCTGCTAACGGGACAATCAGATATGCATGGACCATGAGGCCTTCGTTCGCAGCAACCTCTTTGAGACCATTGTCGGGTGTTCGCCTGAGCCGTCTCCAGTGCTACACCTGGCACAAGATCTGGTCTGGACTGTCCTGAGTGGCGAAGACGACTGCCCTTAGCATCAGGCGGAGTTACCCCGATTGATTTAGCATTTCTTTCGAGGGTCGTCATTCTTCTCAACTGCGCGACGATCGGCATAGAGGCGAGAGAGTGCCCGCTCTGCTTTGCCAATTGGCGTGAGTTGCCCACCCGTGAGTTTTTGGAACGGTTTCTGTCCGCAGGTGAATGACACTGTTCAGCATGTTTCTGATGAGCTCATGAAGGCCGAAGCTGTCCAAACATGTGTTGAATCTTCAGTCGGGAGCTGCGCCTTGTGAAAGGGCTTATGTAAACTCAAGCAGCTGTGTGAGGATTACAGAGGAGCGACCTCATGATTCCAAAGATGCTTCTCTTGTTGTTTATTATAAGTGATTGGTGTACTATGATTACAAATAGCCCATGCAGCAGGCTTTGGAAGGAGAAGGTGGCAAGGAGGTATAGCAGGAGAAGAGCAAGGAGTCAAGGAGGGAGATCAGAAGGAGGGCGAGGAGGGAACGAAGGAAGGACAGGAGGAAGCACTCATGGTCCCTTCGAACTTTCAACCCTCCTGCTCAGCGCCCTGACTCTGCAACTTCGACCCTCGTCTGAAGAAACCCGAAACTGACCCCTAGCCTTAGTCCTCAAACCCCATCGACGCACCAAGGTAGCGGAACAACTGTGCATGTGAAAAATCCACCCGCGCTCCTCGCGCATGCGCTGTTCGGGTTCCTTCTCCTTGCCGAAAAAGAGGACGCGAGTATAAAGAGGAGGAAAGCAGCGAGGGAGGTAGAAAACTATAGTGCGATGGGCATGAAACGCGACCAAGCCTCGGGAGAGCCAAAAGCCAGAAGCACCGACCGGCTGCAGGAACAGGGAGAAGACGATGCAAAATAATGCCGAAGAAGTTTTTGGTTCATTGCCCCGTTTGGTAGAGAGACAGCCACTTCGATGCTGCAATCATAGTCGGCGATTGAATGTGTTTTCAAGGTCGCCTGGGTGGGTGAGCAGCTCTTCACGGCTTTCTTCCTCATCGAGTTTCTGCTGAGGCATGAAGTCGCCAAGCCGAGCTGCAAGCAGTTCCACGGTACCTTCCGTCTGAACACCTTCGATAGGATGGTCACACAAAGTCGCGAGTGCAGGTTGTTCTTCCTCGGCTGGAAAATCTTCGTACCCTGTGTAGCTAGTGTCCTGCCCATGGGGGACACTTGGACGCAGGTATGTCCTGCACGGGACCGGGTCGTTGTTAATTTTTCCTTTTCACAGGCAATCCCACCTGCCCTGTGTCCCTGTGTAGGCTGTAGATGACTGTTTCAGTGCCAAGGCACCCAGGGTACCCGTGTCCATATTTTGATGACCGAATGAGGTTCATTCGAAGGTTAAGAGGACGTTGGATAGAATTCAACTGCATCTATCGCTTGGCCTGACTGTGTGTTAGTTTCAGATATTGATAGTTGCGGGATGTTGCAGGTCAACTTCACCGCCGTTAGTACCAAAGCTGCTGTCTGCCCAGGAGCAGGTGCAGAACTTCATGGACGCACTGTTGGTCTGGGGGTCTCACGGTCGCACATAATTGCACATTGCGCAGCGTGAGTGTGCTGGTAACTTGCCACGAGTGCCTGCGTGCTGCCCAGTGCCCAGGACTGGAGTGTTCCTCTCCTGGATTCTCCCTCTGTCTACTGGGAGCAGAGCCTTGTTCCGGAAATTGGTCCAGCCATATTGCAACGCCGAAAGCGGGGTCGTAGCACTGTTAGTTGCTTCTTGGAGTGCCGCACTTCAGCCTAGTCCGTCAGCGTGTTTGCGGCCTGATGTTCAGACCCTGCGACAGTCATTGTAGCAATCACCTTGCCAAGGTGCTGGCCTCTTCCGTGTTTTCACAGCACTTCGGGCCTTTCGGCTACTGCGCCTCGCACTTCGGTTGCAGCTGTGGGATGCCAGCATGAGACAGACATGTCTGCATCGCAATGAGCGGACTACGGGGGTGCAACTGGTCGGCTAATCCTTCTCCCCCAGATGTCTCCAGCAGCTCCTCTCATGTTGCACCGCACTGGATGGCGCTATCTGTGCAGCTGTCGTCGTTGAAGACGGTCCAGGTGCAAGAGGGGGCACGGGGCAGAGGAAGGCACAGACTGAATGCAATCGCTCAGGAACGAGGCGTTAATGGCACAGTACACACTCCGACACTCGGGGTTTGGACAAGGGAGGTCGCCAACATACTGGTTCGAGGAAAGGCAGGTTTTGCAAGTGATTCCTTACCGTACTGTATTCTGATGCTTGTCGCTCCACTCGGGCACAAACGTCCAGGAAGTGCGGGTGTTGAATATGCTACATTCCGTTTTATCACAGGATGCCACAGGGCCGTCCCCCGAGGGTGTCATCGGAGGACAGGCAATTCTCATCTGACCAACTTGACTCGAGCAAACTAGGTTGCTCCTCATGTCAGATGATGCCATGGCAAAGTTGCGGGCTCTTCAGAGTCTCAGTCTCGACATTGCTACTCTTTGCCTTCCGTTCTTACCAGTCTGGTTGGGGAATCCGGGTAGGATCACAGCATCCCGCGCCATTAGATTCTCATCCGTCGCCGAGTTTCGGGTAGGATCGCGCAGTGGTCCTATTTTTGCACCTTCCGACTGTGAAAACAGAAGCGACGCCTGGCTTCCGAATGAGGTGAGAGTCGTCAGAAAGCTGCCGGCGTTCAACGAAGTCTACCTGTGACTCGCTGCAATTGCTCTGCCTGCCTCCCCCGCAAAATTCTAGTCACTAGTCAGAGCTTAGGCTGATCCGTGGACTTTCTGCGTCGATGCGGACGCTCTTCTGGACCGTCGTTGCTCCTGCCTTACATCAGGTCGGGTGAGCTGGACGTGGCACTATGCCGCGATCGATTCCGAAGGAAGAGTGTGATTGCTTTTCTGAGTGGCGTGAAGAGTAAGTCTTATGAGTAAGTCTTCGGAAGCAGACAGCCGCTATGCAGGGTATGCATCGCTATGTGGCTCTGGCTCAGGTAGTCTGCCTCATCACCTACATCTTCTCAATTTTCGGAGTCGTGCTCATCAGTTCGGATCTTGGACTGGGGCTGTAGGCGAAAACCCCAGCCTGGTTCCGCGTGGCAGTGGCACAACCCCGAAGCCCGAAGCGTTCTCGACTGCGACTCCGGCCTAAGTGCACTCGGAGCTGAAGTGTTCGCCCGAGGCTCTCGGGTGCAAGCTGCACATGCTGCCGCACTGGAGGCCGGAAACGTCCCCTCAGACGAGAGCCTTGGGCACTTTTGGAGCTTGGTGTTGAAGGAGGTACTGGTATGTGACGGTATGTGTGTGGAAAGTTTTGGAGCTGATGCTGGTGTAGTCACGCTGACGTGGGGATCGGGCAGGGTCGGCAGGAAGTAATCTGTGCATGATTCCCAAAAACCCACGTACAAGCCTGGTTTGTCTAGCTATCTTGTGCTGCCACAGGCCACGTCGGAAATTGAGGGCTTTCCATGGCCAGAGCTGAGGATGGAAACCCTGGAGATGCTTGTCGAGTGCACTGGCAGTGTTTGGGCATGGTCGGGTCCTCGGCCACCTTTCCTTTTGGTCAGGTCCTGTTGTCTCCGAAAGATGAACCAACTAACCAAACAGCCGCAACGACAAAAACGATCATGACGATAGGAGTCAACATGCTGCGAGGCATTGCCCAACCCTAGGGCTCAAGTCTAAAAGCCAATGTCCAAGGATGTACACACTGATCCAAGTCCTCACGCTGGACTCGTGGAATGGCATCGCTAGACCTTTGCAAAGGCCCTCGGCGTGGCCGCACCAGCCATACAAGTCTCGCTCGGTGCAGCTCGCTCGGTATGATGCATTGAGGTTTCCTGACCATGCCAGCGCTACTAGTAACTAGTAGGAAAAGCACTTGAAGCCCTGTGAGCAGCCCGAATCCGCTTGCCTGGGTCGTTGCGAGGGCTGATCTAAACTTTTTGAACTGCCCTAAGCATCATAAGCCTTCAAGAAGTGACAAAGTCAGTGAAGCACTGTCATGAGATTTCATGCCGCAGTTACGTTGGTGGATGCTGGGCCTTCTTCTATGCGTATATTGCAGTGGCCGCCGTGGCCTCAGCGAAAGGCGACGGCTGTTTTCCAGATCTGAGAGTTGACTGGAGAAGCTCATCCCAGATTCCGCAGCAGCGACCCTTTCAGGTCATCGTGTTTATGAATCTGGTCGCCGACTCACCGGGCTTGACAAGCCACCATCGACTGTAGAACTGTAGAAGTCCCGGCCATGTTCAGAGTGCAATGCTAGATGCTGGCTTGAACCAGCGAGACGCAACACGACCGTATCGTTGCAGCCAGAGAGTGTATCCCAGGTGACTGCCGTAATTGTGGAAAACGCACTGAGCCACTCCAAGCAGGACCGCCGCAGAGCCAGTAGGCACTGCAGCATGAATTTCATGGCATCTTGAGATGTTTCCCCGACGAAGTGTAATTGGCCGTCCAGAGGATGAGGAGACCCTGCTGGCACAGAAAGATCAAGATGAGCTGCGCCCACAGTGCAACAGCAAAGAGCTTTGGAGCAAGTGTGATGCGGACACCGATGCTCCTCCATTGGCGAAGCTTGTGGCTCTGGTGAGCCGGCGATTGGCACCACGCGCTCTTGTTCAGGAAGCGTCTTATGAAGACATTCCGACAGCTGTTCACCATCATGGATGAGGAGAGCATGTGCACCCGGGTGTGTGTGGGGGGCGGGGGGTGTCGCTGGGCGCTCGTTACAAGACCAAGCGCACAAGAAAGACAAGGGTTTGGGATCTTGTTTCGCTGACGGAAGGACTCCTCGGGGAGCCTTACACTGGAAGAGCCTGTGCCTTGGGGCCTTGCAGCCTGGTTTGCGGATCATGGGCTGCACATGCAGAGCTTCTCGCAGGTTCCAGAACGCATTCGAGACCAAAGAGGTCGCAACAAAGTTGAGGCTCTTGGGTTTCAAGGAGGATGACTGCCAGGCGCACATCTGCAAGTTCCGAGGATTGCTTGCCAGGATCGTTGCGCAAGTCAGAGGGCAGGCACAAGTTGAACCTCTTCTGACATCCCCACCGGTGCAGTGCTCCACCAGATGTTGCAGCAAGTCGGGCTTGAAAGCGCCGGGCATGGCCAGGTGATCTTCAATCTGCTGGACGAAGGGGACGGCGCGCGAGCCTGCAGCGATAGAGCCGATAGAGTTTGGAGATTGCCCGTGCAGTTGACAGCAGGATGAATCAAAGAACAGAGCACTCCAGCTCGCGTTGTGACCTCAAGTTTACTCCTCCTAACTTGGCTAGAGCTACCACTTCGAAACAAGAAGCACGGAATGTTCCTCCATTTGTCATCTTGACGAATGTGCCTGCGCTGATGCTTTGCCCAGGGTGTCTTCGCATGCAGGCTGCCTGACGATTGACGAGTTCTTTGAAGGCTTGCAGGAGATGAAGGGTGCGGGCCAAAGCGGCCCCGAAAGTCGAAAATGCAGACCTTTGCCCTGCCGTCGCCCTGACGTGTGGTGTATGCAGTATGCAGAAAGACGAGCCGGTCGTCGAAGTACAAGTGTCTCTCGCTAGTCACCAGCATGTCCGACTTCTTTGCGCTCAGGTCCTGCTCAGGCGAAGCAGTGCTTCATGATCCGGAAGCGAGTCGAGCAGATCTGGACCGGGTGTCCAGGGCCCTCTGAAAGTTGATGCCTTCGAGATGTTGTACTGGAGGGCTGCAGAAGACCCCATGCGGTAACATGTACACGAGAAGCGATTGAAGCTGCTTGTGCGGATCTTGCACATCGCGACTGCTCCTTCCTGTGCCACTCCAGCTTCTGCACCTTCAAGCTGTGAGGGACTGATAGAAAAGAGTCGCGCAGCTGTTCACTGCGAGGAATCTGCTGCTGCAATTTTCGCACGAGGTGGAGCCGTGGATCTTATTCCATAGAGCATGTTCGAGCGAATGGTAAGAAGCTCAACAGCGTTTGAAAGGTCCTCTGCGGCCAACTTAATTATGGACAAGAACCTGTTTGTTATCAGACTCCGGTGCGTCCGCTGCAAAAAGGTGGAACAGGACTTGACCGACATCTCGATCGGTTCGAAGAGGCATGAAGTCCTGCATTCTGCTGCTCACGGAATGGCTGATCAACCTTGTGATTGCCAATGCGAATGCATGGTTTTAGTTCATGCGAGCTTGAATATGGCTCTTACAGGCACAGAATGGGTCGCATCCTCAGTTTGGCATTGGCCCTGCACCTGCTGCAATGGTGCTCCGGCGCTATCTTCACTTAGTTCGAGGTGACGACTGTGTAGCATGTCGACGGATTGATGGGCGTAGCGGCCATCGAGCATGCAGCCTGTGCTTGTCTGGTGTGCCGAAACACGTGAAGCCAACGACGCTCGCAACACGTGCTTCTGGATGAGCTACTACAGCTTGTTCTGGTGGTAGATGCTCAGGCACGGTTCTCTCGCGAGCGCGTCTGGTCAGCCGAAGCCCAACTCCGTTGGGACCTTGGAATCTCGGAACTTACGACGGGGTCTCAGGGACAACACGATAGAAGTCCGAAGAGAAGGCCCTGGGCTCGCAAGGGCGTGCTCGGTGCGTTCATGGCACCACATTGCTATCCTGTGTTGGCTGCAGGAGCTTAGTCAGAGCTGAGCCCACCTTCTGTAGCCGATGCCTTGCTCTTGCAGCTTGCTCCCAGCAACACGGCATTGAACAGGATCGGCCGACTGGCGAAGGCACCCCGAAGTGGGAGCTGCCAAAGCCTCGGCAGCTGGAATCAAAGCAATCTGCCTACTTTCCTTTGTCGGTCTGTCTGTCCGAGGGCTCGCAAGCTCGAACGAGGATGTGATGAGCCGTGCACTTAGTTCTGCCGCTTGCCATCTTTGCCCCAAGGCTTGCAATACCGCCCTGACTTCGAAATGCAGTGTGTGCCCATCAGGAGTGGATTGCTTCCCTAGCATTGCCGAGTCCGTCATCAGTGCGGGCACAACCTCCCCTAAGGACCTGCCGGCAGCAATTGTGTCAACATCTTCTACGGATGCACATTCACGGGTACTTCAGCATTCGGAGTCATCTTGATCATTGGCAGTGTGTCGGAGACCATCATTGTTCGTGCCAGACTCCAAAGCAACATCATACTTTCTCCGACGGAAGTGCCATCGCCCAGGCCTGGGGCATGTGGACGAGAGCCGAGAGCAATGAGAGCAGGCAAGTGAAGCTCTGTACAGGTTTTGGAGCGCCTGGACGGCCTGTCGCGAGATGTGCGATCTGATCTACGGCATATGAACTCAAGGACCGTTCTGGTTCTTGATCGTTGACCTAAGGTTTGTAGTTAGCTGTGCCCAAACCCGGCAGTGCTCATCTGTAGGCTGCTTGGGGCCCGGTTGGCCGGTTGCACGAGCATGCCAGCATGTTGTCTGCAGGATGACCAGCCTGGAGGCCCGGCCGTGCCGCTTCAGAAGGCTTGCGCCTGCCCATAGCTTCTGGCAGGCGGCTTCCCAACACTTGGCAACACGATTGGAGGAACTTGCAGGTCTTGCTGAGGACAGACACCATGCCCAGGTTTACCACGCAGCCACACAGTTGAAAGGAGGGCCACACAGACAAGGATCCGAAGGAGGACTGTCCCCAACTCAGTCGATTGTTTCTCTCAGTAGCGGCTCTCGCCCAATGCCTTGAATCGGGTTCAACAGAGGACATAAGCGCGTAGTGAACCGTGCAATCTCTCTTAACCATTCATTCCCACGTACTGCGCCAAGGTGTGACACCTCCAGATCTTGACAAATCCTGCGCATGTCAGTGCGATTCTCGGGTACGTGTCGGCCACAGATGCATGCGTGTTCAAAGCTGTGTAGGACAGGCCCCCGCTGGAGCGGCTAAGAGAGCTCTCCTTTAAGACCTGCCTCCTGTGCTGAGGGTGGTCAGTCGAGTCTAGGCGAGTGCCGGAGCGACCTGAGCGCCTTAGACTTTCAGTCACGTCTGGTCCTTCCGAACCAGGTCTGATTTCATACTTTCTGGGTTTGTGTATGCAGTGTTCACATGTGTTCGCTGAATCTTCGTCCAGCAGACGGCTTGCGCAAGGAGGTTGTCAGCCACCAGAGCTGACCCTCCCTCCTTGCAGTCGACATTGTCTACTGCATGGCGCCTGTGCAGATAGAGTTCGCTTCTCCAGGCGACAAAGATAGAGCGCTGATGTTTAAAAGGCGCCCTCCCCGTTTATCGCCAGCCAGCTATTGCCTCCCAATAGTTGTATTCTTGCATAAGGAGCCTGAGATCCAGAGGTTTTTGCTAGCATCAACTGTTGGGCGGCACTCCCCCAGAACACCAAGAGTGTACTCTTCGGGCGGTGCTCGGCTTTCGCCTTCGAGCGGCTTTTCCAGACTCAGCTCCGACACAAGCCAAGGGTTCATACGATTCTTGGAAAGATGCTCCGTGGGCGTCCAGGCAGGGAGTCGAGGATGCTCCGTGCCCGCAGAGCAAACTTGTGGAAAGCAGGACGAGTTGTTTAAGAGAATTGCCAAACATTGCAGGCATGCCCCTGCTGTTAACTATTGACAGCTCTGTGTTTCGGTGTCGCTTCTCCTCGTGGTGCCATTGGCTCGTCAACAGAGCCATGTACAGGCCCGGCCGGCATTTGTGAAAGCTTCCACCCAGGCGCATGAGCGCATGCAGTTGTGAACGATGTTAGGTCCGGCTGTAGGGAGATGGTACTGGGTATCACAGATTTCACGGAAGTGCCCGCCTTCCTTTCTCAGTAGTCGTAATTGCCTAGGCTGGAGGTGAAGGAACTGACAACAAAGGCTCGCGAGTTCCGACAGCTCCTCTGCTGAAACGATGCTGCCAGATGCTTCAGGCATGGTCCACATGTGGCCGCTTGTCCCTGCTGGCGCTCGGGAACAAAAGAGTTTGCAGTGAGTGAAGGTTAGTATGTCTGGGTGCCTTTCTCTCTCATGGGCCACAATGTTGCGGGCGCGCATGGTCGCCGCTTGAAGGCGCCGGCAATTACCTGTAGAACTGAGGCTTAAGGTTGATGCTTTTCGAAACCAGAGCCCCACCTGCGTCCAATGCACAGTTGCAGAGTTGCAGAGAGGCTGTCATAAGCTGGCAGGCCTGCTCCGACTCTCAGCGACTCTACATACGTGTAGTGCTGGAGACATCTGGAGACTGCAGACATGGACGTCCGGTTCCTGATATGTTGCCTGGTCATCTACGACGGCACTGCGAGGCTAGCGCAAGCGTGAATACACAGCGCTTTAGACATCCGATGGCGGGCGGCTCGGCCGGCTCTGCTCGGCGGCCAAAGGAAGCCAAGAATGCACCGAAAGCAGAGCAAGGCCAATCTCCTCCAGCTCGAGACAGTGCGGTGTTCAGTCTTTGTTTGATTGTTTGTGTGTACAGCCCTGCCCCGGAGTGAGCAAGAACGCCATTCTCTCCAAGCAACACAGCTGGGGCATTGTTTGTGCCAGGCAAAGCCGTTAGGGCTGGTTCGGAGCCTGCCGGCTCCCGCCGCCGGCATCTCAGAAGCATTGGAACTCGACTAACTTGACCCTGCGAGTTCACAAGGCGAGCAGGTATATCAGGCATATCATACTTTTGCAGAGAATCTAAGAAGTTGTGTGACTGATTCGTCGAGTGCGAGTGACAAGAATAAGTTGCGTGACTATGTACCAAATGAGTGAGACGATCCTTCAGCGCATGGCAGACATCAATACTGTGGACTCCGAACCAGACCAGTGTGCTTCCTGGAACCGGCTCCTCACAGGCATACATTGCTACTACTTTTTACATACATGCCCAAAGGGCCGCACATGTACATCAAGGGGCGCAACCCCGAAGAAGATTTCTAGCGTAACCACGCCGTAGCAATGGTCGCACAACCAGGCGTTCATAAGCCACCTTTCACCCTGGCGGTGCTGTCTGATTATACCATCTGGGCCAGGGGGTGTCTGAGTTTGTGCTTTTCTGAGGATGTGGGTAGCTTTGCTGGGGCCCCTGGTTGCGGTGGCCGTGCAGATGTTTCGAACCGCGCAGCCAACGGCGCAGAAGGGTCGAAGCTTGGCAGACTTTGGTGGATTCATCGGTCCTAGCCATTGTATGCCGTTGTGACCTGAGTTCAGGAAAGCAGACGGACTTCGAAGTTTGGGCAACTGCCAGAAGAAGACTTCCAGATGCTTTGCAGATGACGCTTACGCTGGCAACTCGTGACGTTTGTGAAGACTCCTAAGAGCCAATTCAGATTGAAGAACTCCTTCTTTTGGCGAACTCTTGCGCATCATGAACAGGTCCTTTTGAGGCTTCTTTCCGGACTGGTAGAATTGTGGATGTGGCGGAACCCACCAGCATCCAAGGAATGTGACGTGCTCGAAAACGCCAGGCGGAGACGGAACCGGAGGCCATGCCGGTCGCCCACGCGTTCGATGCTAGTTTGCGGATCAATGTGCTTGCGATGCGCGGCCGAAATATCTCCTGGAATCTTGCTGAAGCTTTCTTCCATAGCCGTTCGAGGCCTTTTTCCAAGATGAAGGAGCCTCTGCATGCCCGGACTCATCAGGCACCGGCCTCTGCGGAACTCCCCGGCGAGGGAATCGATGTGCTCGATTTGTGCTGGACGAAGCTATACCTGCAGCGGACGTGCAGGAGAGAGCATCACTCGCGCCATGTTGTCCACATAAACATCCGCTGCCGACCTTCTCGGGTTTTAAGCCGATGTCCGATGTGCATGTCGTGTGCTCGCACCGTACATCCTGAGTCTCTGGAGTTGAAAAATTTGTAATTGCGACAAGACGGCATTGGCTACCGTCATAACAGTGTGCACCGAACCGGGCTGTACAGGATCCATCAGACCATCTAGGCTTGTCTACTAGTCGCAGTCATAGTGGAAGCGATAGTGATAGTCGTAGTGGTAGTAGTCGTCGTTGTGGTAGTGGTAGTAGTAGCAATTGTAGCAGCAGCAGTAGTGGTAGTGGCAGTGGCAGTGGCAGAGGCAGTGGCAGTAGTAGTAGTGGTAGTAGTAGTAGTGGTGGTGGTGGTGGTGATGGTGTAGTAGTAGTAATAGTAGTAGTAGTAGTAGTAGCAGTAGTCGTAGGAGGTAGAAGAAGTAGCAGCAGCAGCAGCAGCAGCAGGAGTAGTAGTAGTAGTAGTAGTAGTAGAAGTAGTAGCGGGAGAAGTAGTAGTAGAAGAAGAAGTGCAGCAGTAGTGACCAGTGAAGTAGAGGCGGAGGAGGAGAAGCATCGCAGTAGGAGTAGGAGTAGGAGTGAGTCGACTTGGTAGTAGTCGTAGTCATCGTAGTGGTCGCGCTACTACCGCTAGTGCTATTACGACTGCGCCTACCGCGACTACTACGACTACGACGACGACCACAGACTAGTAACGTACTCGTACTAGTACATTGTGTTGGGAAAAGAGTGCAGCTATTTGTGACCAACATTTTTGCAAATCTTGCTAGGGGTGTAAGTGTAAATCCTGCAATCTTGCACCGCTTGAACCACTTGCACCGCTGGGTGCCAGGCAAGATTAGCAAGATTGCCCCCTCCCTCCCCACTACTACTACTACTACTACTACTACTAGTGCTACTAGTGCTACAAGTACTACTAGTACTAGTACTGCTACTACTACTGCTGCTACTACTACCACCACTACTAACACTACTACATTGTGCTGGGAATCTAGAGCGGATTAGTTTTTCCGAAACCTCCCTAGTGTTGCCAGTGGTGCCCATGGTTGCGGTGAAGATGACCAAGAATGGCAAGATGACTTGTCGACCCCCCGCCCCCCCAAGTGGTGCCGGTCAGGATTAGCAAGATTGCGCGCCAATCTTGATCGGCTCTAGATCCCCACCACACAGCACTACTACTACTACTACCACTACTACCAGTACTACAACAACAACAACTACTACTACTACTACTACCACTACTACTACTACTACTACTACTACTACTACTACTTCAGCAACAACAGCAACAACAACAACTGCTCTTGCGACGAGTACCAGTACGAGTACTTTCACAACTGCTGGTAAGAGTACTAGTGCTACAACAACAACTACTACTACTAGCCACGCCCCCCCCCCAAGGAATGTGGCCACAATCAATCGTTTCACTGAGTCTCAGCGCCATAGCACGCCCCTGGGGCGGGGGGGGCGAGGGGGCCGCTGGTCGCGTGGTGTGGCGTG